>SRMA01026642.1:0-10851 GCA_007224835.1 Danionella cerebrum | reverse complement strand
GACTGAAACTCTTTAATAAACTCAAACTCAAATCATCTCTCAACGGTACATCTCACACATGTACATACGAGATAACAAACGTAAGTAACGTGCTGGGAGTGTTTGTTTAAAAAAGTTTGAGAACCACTGTATTACTAATGTGGGGGCAATCTTACTAGCTATTATTAGTAATGTAGTGACAATGTTACTAGCTATTATTAGTAATTTGGGGGCAATGTTACTAGCTATTATTAGTAATGTAGTGACAATGTTACTAGCTATTATTAGTAATGTAGTGACAATGTTACTAGCTATTATTAGTAATGTAGTGACAATGTTACTGGCTATTATTAGTATGTAGTGACAATGTTACTAGCTATTATTAGTAATGTAGTGACAATGTTACTAGCTATTATTAGTAATGTAGTGACAATGTTACTGGCTATTATTAGTAATGTAGTGACAATGTTACTGGCTATTATTAGTAATGTAGTGACAATGTTACATTAGTAATGTAGTGACAATGTTACTAGCTATTATTAGTAATGTAGTGACAATGTTACTGGCTATTATTAGTAATGTAGGGACAATGTTGCACTGGAACAGTGATGGTGATAACGAATGGTGGGCTTTAGAGTGATGAGTGGGGGCAAAGAAAAACATTACAGCCTTTTTTTTGTTACTTTTACTGTTTACTGTCTGTTCATGTTACATGTTTGGCTGTTAACTTTTACACAGTTGATATAAAATATTTTACAACAGTTTTGGTTCAGAATCTTTTTTTTCTAGATCTTCCTCATTTAAAATTGGGTGTGTCTAATGTGCCGGTGCGTCTTATGAGCCGAAAAATACGGTACTTAAGTCTGTGTAAGCTTTAAAAGTTTACACAGCATTCAATACTTAGTTTTACCTGATTACTGCAGTAATGTGGATTGGCATGTAGTCAATCAGTCTATGTTATGAGGGCCCAGGCTGCTCTGACAGTGACTTCTGCATTATTGGGTCTTGCACATCACATCTTCTGCTTCACAATATCCCATAGATTGGGGTTAAGGTCAAGTGAGTTCCTATCCAATGGTCCTTAAACCTGGTACTGGTAGCTTTGGCACTGTATACAGGTTGAAAGTTAAAGAGATAACCATGAATTACTACTAGACTTCAGAAAACACAGTCGACATGGCACGTAAAGCATCACTGACTGTGGAAACATTATGAACCCTGTGTCTCTGCTCTCTTAATTTACTTTTATCTAAGAACATAACTTTGGACCACTAAGCAGCAGTCTAGTCAATTTGTCTTTGGTCCAGTCAAGATGGTTCTGCTGCTGTATATAGTTCATTAATGGCTTGACAAAGGGAATACGACAGCTGATACCCATGTCTTGAATACTTATTAAGTGTGGTTCTTCATGACCGCTGACTTCAGCTGTAGTCCAACTGACTCCAGCTGTGAATCTGATGAACATTTTTAAATGGCTTTCATGTCTTCTGCTTGTATCTTTTGATTCCCTTTGCCTTTCTATTAATGAGTTGGAACACAAAAATCTGTGAACAGTCTGCCTCTTTTACAATGACCTTTTATGTATTACCCTCCTTGTGCAAGGAGTTATTCACAATCTTTTAGGCAACTGTCAAGTCCCAGGACCCACACCAACGGGGAAAGTGCGCAGATCAACAATAAGCAGAAGGAAGGAAGTCTCTGTATATGCATAGGGTTATAGAGACAACACAATGAAGGAAGGAAGGAAGGAAGGGATTTGAATTCCGCAATGCAAATCACCCTTGAGCACTGTTTTTAGAAAATTGCAGACCTTTAGGTGGCAGCCTAAGGACTGGAATTAAGCCAGAGTTTCCAGAAATGATTGGTTCCAATAAGAGGTCGACCGATTCATCGATAATTGCTATTTTTTTTTATATATCAGCATCGGCCAATATCCACATTTAGTAGGGCCGATTTAAAGTCAGGCACATCCGCGGGCAGCCTTGTGTTATTGGCCCTGTGAAGGGCCCCAAGCCAAAAGAAGATTCAAAGAGCGTCATGGGAGATAAAGGTACGGCTCAAATTGTGATACGTCAAAGTCCTATGTCCATATATTTACAATATGTTACTAGTAAACTATGAAGAGTTGCTTCACGTAGTGAAAGATAAAAACAGTTAGCATTGATCCGCCATCACTACCATTAGCTAAGCTAGCATAGTCAATGAAGTTCAGTTTATTCAGTCAGCAACGAGCAACAGTGAGCAAGACGGGTCTATATCGGAGCACACGCCTGTGCGCGTGCATGCGTGCGAGTCCGCGTGTCCGTGCACGCGAAACAGCATTGAATTATTTATATATTTAATTATAAATATATTTAGTTTATTTAAGAACAAGGTATAGATCTGCTCTATAGCAACACTTCTGTTGTGATCTGGATATTATGTGTAAAATAATAAACAAATAATGAAGTGATGTGTTCTGATTAATGATATGTTATATGTTATCGCGATAAACCTGTCTCAAGGATTAGTTTTGTCCTTGCATACAAAGCTGTGCAGAATTATTGTGTTTTTATTTATTTATTTTAATTACTAGAGTATCAATCACTAAAGCAATCTGTTAACAAAACAAAAGCAACATAGTGAATGTTTTTTTTTTCAATTAGAGCATATTTTTAATGGTTATTGTATTCTTTGAATTATAGACTGAAGGTGAAGGTAAACTACTGAAATGCCAACTATAAATGTTTCTTCTGTCAAGTAAACGCTGTCTGATAGCTTTTAGATAGATTTTTTAATAGTTAACAATTACATTTTTATTTATATTTCAGTTTAATTTATTTTTACTTATAATAGTTGTTCTTATTCATTTTGTGCAGTTCAAGTCACTTTTTAATAAATGATGGTGTTGGTTCAAAAGTGTTGTGCATGCACTTATTTAGCAGAAAATGAGGGGGAAAACATCCTGAGATCAGCACAAAAATATCAGCCCCAAAAAATATCGGCAGCACTTATCAGCCATCGGCTGACCCTGACCTCCAAACATCGAAATCGGTTATAGAAAACCAATATCGGTTGATCTCTAGTTCCAATGAACCATTGAAATGAACCATTCCAAGGTTTAAGATAGATAGATCGACATTGATAACCAGAGAGAGATTGAAAACCAATGTTGTCCTCTGCTTTTGTCAATATCGCCAGCTGACTAATCAAGAATGTCAGGTGTTTCCCATGAGGCGTAAGTTCATGCAGTCACTGACTGAGGGAGATGGAGAGAGGGAGAGGGGGGATGGGCATTGTCAGGTCACATAAACCACAGTGATCTCCCTGTTGACGCCTCTGTGTCTCAATCAGACCCCAGTTCACTTTATTGAGTGAATTACAGCCCAGAAGTCTTATGTATTTCTCTGCACTGTAGTGTGTACATTCAGTGTTTGCTCTATGTTTACATGTAGGTGCATGGGGTACATAGGCTCTATATACCTGCGGACTGTGATCAGCTTGTCAGGAATCTCCATAACTAATAAGGCCACATGAAGATGAAGAGTGTATCTCTACGTTTACCTGGCTTGATTGCCCCTGTAAACCAACTGCAGCACTGGCCAGTGCTTCTCTGTGTAGTTTCCCACATGAAACACTAAAAAAACTTACAGTGATCTTAAAAATTTATCAGACACAAAACAAAAATATAAAAGAATCACTTAAAGAAAAATATAAATAATACAAGAACATTTCATTCATTCATTTCTGGATCCAAACTACTGATCCAGCTGGTGGCGCTAATGCACCATAAGCAAACTGTCAAAAACCAACAGAAGAAGAATAAGAGGCTTGATCGTCCCGGTTAGCAAGGTTTTTGCTGCCTTCGGAGGATCCTCCTAAGCAGCAGCCTTGGAGGCTGGGTAGGAAGTACCCTCCGAAGGCTTTTAGAACCTGGATTGAGACACAGTTTACGAGTATGATTGTGCACAGCTGGGCAATTAAATGATCAGATATAATCTTGCTGCCTCCTGAAATTTGTTTGTTCAAATCTCACAAAAATTAAGACTTCTGCAATCTGGCTCTACATAGAATATAAAATTAACTTAAAGTAACACAAGTGATGCTATATAATTAATTATTTAGAATAGATTATCACGCCTCTATATCAGATATAAAAAAATTTATTGCAATAAGCCACACACAGAAATTCAAGCTTTGAAAAACACCGTAATTATGTAAATTTTATGATACAATTAATTGTAAAAAAAATTATATAGAATCTAATATAATGATATAAAATAATATAGAAATTAAATGTTTTCAAATGTTTTTTTTGTTTGTTTTGTTTTGTTTAATATACCTGCATGCAATAATGTATCATGTGTGAAATTTTGAGTACACCCTTAATGAGCAGCCATAGCTGCAGCTCCCAGGGAGCATTGATGTAAACTGGTGACTTGTGAGAGCGAGGTTTCAACATTCACATGCCCATGCCAGCGACGCACACCCTTTGAGATTGTTGGCCACCTCACACTTCCGGGTACAGTACAACGTATTGGATCGATCTGCCCTGGTGTAACTTGAAGCTCTCAAAATCACACAGAATAGCGTAAGGAGTCAACTGTACTTCATGCCACTGCATCAGACCCTTCTCCACCTTTAACTCCCAGTGGTGCTGGGGATTAAACCAGCCACCTTCTAATCACCAACTGCCACAACTGATTCCGCTTGCAGAACCAAGACAATGGTTCGAAACAAAGGAATATAAATGATGCCTGTAATTAACATGGATCACAGTTGTTCCATGCTAATTTCAGTTACACCTAAAATGTTATGAGAGGAGGTTAAAGAGATTTCACTATCATATGTGATGGTGCGAAATTACATAATTATTTAATAAATACAAACTGATATCTCAAACTTATGACAAAGGTCTCCCCTGCAGTTCTTATCTAGATTTCAAAGAAAGAATAAACCAACACCATGAGCAAAGCGATATACTCTGGTATGGGCTATACAGGGTTTTAGTAGCTGAAAGCAGGTAATATGAGGGTATTTGTAAAGGTAACTGGACAAAGAGGAAGATAGGAGACTAATGGAGCTTTTCCACACCATGATACAGCACTCCTCGGTTCGACATGCTTTTAGTTTATTTTTCCACAGTTTACATCCTTAGTAAAATTGCTTATTTATCTCGATGATTCAAGTTGAGTTGGATATATTTTGTTTGAACAAATATAATGTCTGTTGTTATTGACTGGGCTGAGAAAATCATCCCAAAAGTGCCACGTGTTTGAAAATCACTATTTAAAAGGTCTGGAGCGAGAATGAGGGATTACCAGACTGTGGGGATCAGGAGTGAAACTTGACAAGCATACTGTAGAAAACATGTTTTGGCCAATCAGAAATAGGTAACTTTGTGTGTGTGTGTTTTCCCCATGTTTTATCATTTATAAACTTGCAAATTAAAGTGAAATAACATTTATTTGTTTGGTCAGAGGTGAGGTTGATTTATGTCTAAACTTATTCTAAAAAGTATTAATCTGTAATATTACAAATAGATTAATTGTTTAGGAGAAGAAGAGACATGGGGACGGAGGATTAACCGGTTGAGGAGATCAGGAGTGAAACTGTGTTATTTTAATAATTTTGAATGGATGTACACTTACTAGCCACTTATTAATTATTCCTATCCAGCTAGGACCCCCCTTTCCTTCAGAACAACCTTTTGTGCACTAAGATGCAATTATCCAGTGTTTGGTTGTAAAAAGATGCTTATTTGAGCTGCTGCTGCCTCACTCTTTTACCAGTCACCCATTCACCTTTGACACAAAGAAAAGGTTCCCCTCCACATAGTCTCCTTTCAGTCCATTCTCTATAAACCCAAGAGGTGCTTGTGGCTGAAAGTCCCAGTATATCAGCAGTGATTCTAAAGCTTTGAAAGTCCTCTTCACCACATGCCTAAATGCACTGGAATTGGTGCTACAGGGCAATTTATTACATGGCAATAAATTGGCAGATGGGTATTTGTTCTGTATTAGTGAAAAAGCTCTCAGGTTGATGTTTTAATTCTGCAGACAGGTTTTAAAGCAGAAGGAACCAATTCAAAAGTGAAGATGGGCATCTGTTGATGAAAAATACTCCCTGAAATGCATCCAAACTCAACACATTAATTATAAACTTTTCAGAAACGGTGATTGCCTTGTTTGTCTTATCCTCCCTAAACCTTTGAAATGAAATTAGGTGACTTTGCATATAGTAATGCGGCAGTAGTATCGAGTCACATATACTTGCAAAAGAAAGCTCAACTCGAAAACAAAAAAAGCAATAATAAACGTATACTGTGAAGCAAAATTACTCGAAATGAGAATTGTAGATACATTAAGAGAGAAATTCATCTGTTCACGTCTAATCTCTGCTTTAGTAGATAGAGAATGTGGGTTCCTTTGGTATTTGAGAAAATCGTCCTGGATGCATTTGTTATAAAATCTGTATCTAAAACAAATATGTGCAAAATTATTCCTATATTTATTCATCAACAGTGTTAATAAAATTTATGTTCGCGCTAAAATAATTTCAAGTCAAGTTTTCCTTAAAGTCAAGTTTTCCTTAGCACAGAAGATTTGGTTTGTTTGCAAAAATGCTGGACGTATTTGTAAAATGAGCTCAAATTTACACCCCAAAACATTACGTTCAGGTACAAATCTGATTTCTGACGGTTCTGTTTTTCTGATGTTGTAATGGTTTCTTGAAAGTCTAGAGAGGTGCATTATAATTTGTATTACTTCAGAAACTTTTCAGTTTCACCTTCAGATTTATTTAATTTTCAGCAAATAGTGAATATTCAGCATAAAGGTAATGCATTAAACAGTAGTAATTTACATTTAATGTGTAATTAGATTTGTTGAGGTGCAGTAGTTTCATTTCTTCACAAATCGATACAACCAATTTTCAGCAAAACCATCTGAGAGAGCTGTTCAATTATGAAAGAAAACATTTATGCAAATACAGACAGCACCGTGCCAGCAGGCGATTCATTCCTGGACTAAATAAGCCACAGACGCGCACGCGTGGTCCTGACCTTTGCATGAAACACACACAGAGACTAACGATGGCAGACTCACTGACTGCAGCTACCATGATGTGCATCTGTTCTTTAATTACATTTTAATCTAATTGTTATCTTTCTTGAGTAATGAAGCTCAAAATCGATTCATAATTCACACGCTGTTCCCGCTGATCCTGAACACATTACTTTTTCTCTTTAACTTCAAACTGGGTTGCAAAGCGAATTCATGAAATCAAATTACTCTCACTGGTTTGGCTCTCAGTGGGAATGTGACATGTTTTTACCATTGTTTTCTCACATCCTGCGAAATCTGGAGTCAAATCCACCGGGGCTGAATGGACTGGGCAATGTGTTGCTTCTGAATGAACAAGTGCATCTCAAAGCCTGCGGCTTGTAATTGAATCAAGCTTTCACCGGCTCAAAGGTTTCACAATTGTGAGTGACACATCATTGATCGACTGTTTTGCAAATTGCTCTCCCCTTTAGCTCACAGTTAAGAGTATATGCTTTCAAAAGTACATTGAATCTCGTAATCTCTACCATAATGCTGTGAAAAAAAAGAGAACCATAACTCTATACTGGTCATAAAGGATGAAAAATATGGTCTGATTATAATCAATGTCAGACACCTGATTGGCTGGATAAATGAAACAAATAAAGACCTATTTTGTCATGAATATTTTTCATTGTTCAGTTCATTGAGGTCCACTATTGATGATCTCATAGTTTGTTAAAGTGTCCTTATTACGGAATATCGAAAAGTAAATTTGTGGTGTGTTGGCTGTTCCTTTTCCTCTGTTGCTTCCCCAAAAAAGAAAGTATGATCATATCACACCAATCTTTTCCTAGCTGCACTGGGTTCCTATAAAGTTTAAGTGCTATATATATTTTCCTATAAAGTAAAGTTAGTTTTAAATAAAATACTTCTGCCAGCATTTATAAGCCTTCACACAATGATGCAAATTTTTGATTGAAAGTTTCATTTTTGATTCAAAGTTTCAAAGATGAGTGATGAGTGAAAACCATGGACGCCAACTGCACATCACACGAGGACTGGTGCCAACGAAAAAGAGTTTCGCACTGCCATATTGATTTTTTTTGCAAGGAGAACAACCAATAAAAGCTGGTTCTTTTGATGACATGAGTAGGACGTAAAAGAGCTGCTTGGTGGCACTCATCCCACATTTTCATAGCGACTTCACACAGGAAAAAGTAAAGAAATAGTGCGTCACAAATCCTCTCCTTTCTCAATTTTGACAAACAGCTCCCTGTGGTCAGACACCAGCAGCATAAAGTGCTCGACATCCATGACTTTTTTTGTGTCCATGTGAAGCGGAGTGCATCTGTTGTAAGGTACACGCCATCTTCAGGCAGGGAGAGTCATTAATTCAGTCAGGGAGAATTACTATTATCCTAGACCCAAACGAAGAGCACCCTGCGGAGAAGCCATTCAAAGATTTGCACAAATCTCAATTCAAATTTGTGTCTAGAGGCCTTGAAGTGTTGCATGGTCACTCTCCAGCCTGAGCAGTCTGCTCACACACTGTATTCCAAATCAATCTCTTCACAAAGAGTTGGTCATTCCTAAGACAGAAAAATCTATCAGAAGAGATAGGGCCTTCTCACATCTAGCCCTAATGCTTTGCCACACACACCCTGAAAATGATCACAGTTCAGTTAAAAATAAATGTTATTTATAAAATCCGTTTTTATTACTAAGATTAAATCCCAAGCTTTTGATTAACATCCTTCTTTATTGCGTAGAATCTCTGTATAATTTTCTTAAACACCTAGTTCTACTTCAGCCAGGTGAAGCTTTGCAGGGTATTAGATAATTGCCAGATCAAGTGAGAACAGCTTGTAGTGCTGCATGTCCCACCGAGTCAATTATGACTGCAGGGGGGTTAATCAAGAGAACATTGTTGAAGAACGGTGCCCACCTAATCACCCCAATATCCTACCTATTAACCACTCCACACTAACACTTCTCACAAGATCTTCCCACTTAAGAAACTCAAACACTGAGTTTGAGTAGCTTTACTGCTGCTTCTCTGTTGTTTTAATCTTTTTTCAGATAGTTTTTAGAAACCTGCTCGTCGAAGGAGCTTCAGAATGGGAGATAAAGTGACTTGACTTTGGTCTGCTTACCTTTACTTTCTTGTGTCAAGTGAGGCTACTTGCCACCCTTAACTCACCCACAGGTGGAACTCTCTCGGGGTTGAGTTTCACATATCTCTACTATGTTTGCTGTTTTTCCCTCCCACACATCTAAAATGTATGCCATTTTACCATTTAAATGTAAATTAGACCTATCGTACATAGTAGCAATTGAACACTCTCTCCCAGACAATATTTTCATATCAGAAATAATCATCTTTCATTTAAGATCCTTTTTCTGTAATGCTGCTTTGAAGCATTTGCATAAAAGTTAATTTTGAGTAAATATATTTGACTTGACATGAGTTAGCTCTTTCATACCTGTAAGATTTACCTGTAAGAACTACAAAATAAATAATCAGATCTATGTGTGTTCCCATAGTCTATGGGTTATATATATAAACGTAACATAAAATCGTGTAAATACGAACTCAACAGGTGGCAGTCAATCACAATGCTGAAGAGCTATTTTTAGAATGAGTATCCAGCATTGAGTTTACAAAAGCACAATTGCCTCTTTTTGGTATTAAAATATCCATGTGATCCTGTACATGCTGTAAGCTGAGATAGCAGAGTAAACTGCAATGCCTGATATGAAAATAGTAACACTAAACAAAGCACACGAACAAAATGTACAGTTAAATGAAAATGTTTATAACATAACTGCACAGAAAAATCCAGGTTTTCCAGGTGGGGGGGGTGGCATGAAGAAGGGGAAAAGGAAAAGGAAGCAGTAGCCTTCTCCTTTTAAATTGGCAAGTCAACACAAACAAGTTTAGCTTCTTATGAAAGTCACAACAACAAGTTTATCCCCCTTTCTTTCAAAGTTTAATAATAAAACAGCAAGCGCTCCATTAGAGAGCTTAAGCACCTTCAATAGCAGCAGTTTGTTTACATGAGCGACAACACTGAAAACCCTGTCTGTATTATAAATAAATGAAAGAATGTCACAGCAAGAACCGGTTCATTACTATTTAAGTCCATCTTGAAAGAGACTTGGGGGAAAGTGCAATCTGAATACACAATGAAAGTCATGAATATTCAAGACCATTGTTTGGAAATTAAAACAATGTTGCTCAATATTGTTAAATAAATAGCACTCAAGAGGTTCATGAAAGCCATAGCGAGCTTCTTAATTGAGAATGAAGCTCGCCATCCCATCCGCCCAGAATGGGAGTTTAGGAACTCCTTTCAAACCTAATGAGCTCCCTACATAGGGAGTATATTGAGGTGCCATCATAACAGCAGTGTCTGGTATTTTGGTGAGTTTAAAAGGATAATGTCCTTCCCCAGTGCCTAGCAAAGGTCAACATTAAACAGGGTTGATAAACACATTTTAGCCTGTTGGTTTAAACGGGACATAAAGAGGACAGACGTACATAAATTAAAACAACTGTTGCAGAGCATATTAAAATTAAAATAGCTTGTTTAAAACAGGTTTCTTTAAATTCATGCCATCATTAGGTTTACAGGAGTGAACAACTAATAATAAGATTGAGAAATAAGCAAAGAAGCAAGCCACATAGCAGCCACGGAAATACGTTTCTACTGGGGAATTGTAACTTGGAAAATAATGCACAGAGGCAGGATGTGGAGGTAGCAAATTTACCTGAGTGGTTGATCGTTCAAGCTTAATTAAACTACTCAATAATAAAAGAAAATCACTCTCCTCACAGTTTGCTGGA
>SRMA01026641.1:2413-170028 GCA_007224835.1 Danionella cerebrum | reverse complement strand
TGGCAATACAGTTTACTTGTAATCATTTCCTTTTTATCAATTCTACACGAGAAGATAATTAGTATTGATAAATAACAACATTTATTCTCATGTATTGATTTGAGATTTTAGTTATTTTGCTATTTTTTGGTGGGCTGACGCAACTTCTATTCCTTACAAGGAAACAGATATGTTACGAATTAAATTTGCACCCACCACGTCTAGTATTAAAAGCTTTTAAATGAGCGAATGCTGGAGAAAAATAAGGTGGAATGCACATGGGGAAAGTAGTAACTCCCTGGAGGAACTTGCTGTTAACTGATGGCCTGTTTTCAGACAAGCGGCTGCTCAGTCAACCAGGGCACCGGAGCCTCTGGGGAATAAAGAAATGTGATGCGCATCATCACCACGTGGGAATGGGGTGTCCGTGCCTGCAATGCTTGCTCTTCTTTCCATGGCTCCAGCTCTCTACACAGACTGCTCCATAACTCTGGCACCAGCTCTTCCTGGCTGCTGACATCAAAACGCAGTCCTTGGGCAATGCCTGAGAGCAAATGCATTAACTGAGTCTGTTATTTCCACACTGTATGGCAGTTATCACAAAACTTCATGGCAAATGCTGCATAATTATTGCTGTCAGTCTGTTTTCCTGACAAAACAAGCTTTGGCCTCCTGTAAATCATCGGTAATAAAGCCCTAATGTTACCTTACCATACCAAGTTTTATTTGTCTCGTCATGGCCTATCCTTGCATACTATATTATATTTTCCTGGCTTTACCATGCCTTGATGTAACCTTACTTTACCATACCAAAATGTACCCTTCCTACCTCAATTGCAGTTTAAGTGATTTAAGTGACAATAATTGTTTATCCACATCAGTGTACTCAAGTTCCAACACAGTAAGCTTTTAATATTTTATCTTGCCTTACTTTGCCTTAACCTTTACATACAATATTTTGTCTTACATTATGTTTCTCTGAATGTTCCATAAACATTCATTCATTCATTCATTCATTTTCATTCCCGCTTATTCCCTTTCGGGGTCACGGGGGTCTGCCGGTGCCTATCTCCGGCACACATTGGGCGGGATAAACCCTGGACAGTTTGCCAGTCCATCACAGGGCAACATTCACTTACACATTCACACCCTAAGGGGAATTTAGCTTATTCAATTAACCTATCCGCATGTTTTTGGGGATTGTGGGGGAAACCGGAGCACCCGGAGGAAACATGCAAACTCCTTCCAGGAAGGTCACCGGTGAGCCTCGAACCGACAACCTTCTACCTGGAAGGCCACAGTGCTACCCACTGCGCCACTGTGCTGCCCGTTCCATAAACATAAACAAATAAAAGTAAGGTTAAACCTTGCTTTAATCTTACCTTATCTTACCAATAGTTTGTATTGTACAATACAATTCCTTTTTTTAATTATAGTAGCTTGTACAATACAATTCCTGACCTATCCTAATCTTACATAACTTTACCTTACGAGACCACATTTTATATTGTCTTTATTTTCCAAAACAGCCTTGCCTTACCTGGCTTTGCCATACCATAGCATATTTTGTATTGCTTTGTGTTGGTCTAGCATAAGCTAAAAGAACCTAACCTTATGTTACTATATCATATTTTGTCTTGCTTTTCCCATATTTTTCTTGTCTTGATTTGCCTTACACTAACCTAATCTAAGCTTACCTTACGCTAACATATTAGTTTTGTAATGCCTTGTAAATCCCATATTTTGTTTTGTTTTGTTTTTACCTAACCTAATTGAACCTAACCTTTCTTTTCCAAAACACATGTTGTCTTTTTTGCCTTTATTTGCCTTAATCTAACCTTACCTAACCATAACTTACTTTAAATGCCCTTGCTCATTTTTCCTGAACACCACATTTGTGTCTATGAAAGTAACAGAGGTTGATATGTTTGAGAGCAAGTTCTTATGGGGCAGTTGGTGTCTCTGTATGGTTCGCTGATATCTGCTTTGCACTATAGGGACACCCAGGGACTAAATCCTTCTGTGGGTTGATTGCAACAGAAACAGCCCATGTCAAGGCCACAGTCACCACGTAATTGAGTTTCCAGAAGCTGACCACAGAGCTAGTAGGAAACTAAATAGACAAAGATTTGATCTACTGTCCACACAGATAGAGAAAACAGACAGAGCATCATTGCAGTTTGTGGGGAGGTCCAACTTGTTTGGGCAGACTCCTACTTTTGTTAATCAATTATGTTCCTGAAAAGTAGTTGACTAATTTTGTTTATTTTGGATTTTAGAACCTAGCTGATTCACTTAGGCTGACAACTCATCCACATGATAATAACTGACAATGAACTACTTGCACTTCTGCATTCTTCGAAAAAGTGCTCAGTAAGTTCCAATTTCGCTATGGCTACATTCTACAGCCATTGTCTCCAGGTCATCGCTCTCATAGTTCTATTAGTCTGCTCTGACTCTCAATCAGTTAGCTGAGTTGAGAAAGACTTATACCCCAAACTCCTTTTATATAAGGTCTTGACATGAAGCAGTCAAACCTCAAGCTGCTTCTCAGCATTCTTCCATTAAAATATGGTGTATTCAGCTTGTTCTTCTCAACTGAATGTCTCTGACAGTAGAACTCTTGAATTGAAGGCTATCTGTGTATTTTTACACCAGTACATGTGATTGCTAATGGTGTTCTCCATTCTGATAGCTCTGATTAACTTTGTGCTTCATAACGCAACTCACTCGCATCAACTCTGTACATTTTAAATAAAACATATAAATAACTCTCTTTACAAATATATACACTTAGGTCATCAGCATTCATTTAAATTACGCTTAACCTTTCATCAACACAGCTCATTCGAATTAAGACACAACTTGGTATCAAACATTTTTAAACGATCATCCAAGCTGCATGTTTTTAGCAAATGGCAAACGTTGCTGCCATATAATGGCTATTAACTTTGAAACTGGAAAATTTTGAGTCATTTTAAGATTAGTAGTAAAATTACCTGTTAATGTTTTCTTTTAAGGTTAACCGCAAAATTCTGTCTAAATCAACCAATGGTGTTGTCCAAGTGTTAAATGTAAGACTATGTGAGTTAAATCAGGTTTAGATGCTAATTCAACTTACAAAGTGTCACATTTAAAAACATACAAAGTCTTAAGTGCTTATTTGGGACCAGTAGTGTTGATTTATGTAACTGTTCTTAATTTCTCAGAATCAAATCAAATTCTCAGTCAAATTTGAGTGTAAAATATTAAAATGTAGCACAGTTTGTGTCAAATGTCATTTGATAGACAGCTCAGCATGCATCACACCTGAGGCGAGCAGAAGTCAGACCTCCCGTTGAATGTCTGCTGGAGAATTACCTCCACACTTTCCCTCCCTCTGTGTCTCCACATGTTCTATTGGGTGACGGTTGCTTAGTGACCGTGTGCCGCTTGCCTCCTGCTATGTGTATCTGCCTCTTCACTGAGGTGAGTCTAGAGATCGCAGGACTCAAGATAGAGAGCTAAAAAATTGTCGTCTGTAATTCATCTAAGGTTATTTTGTGATTCATATATAGTGCTCCAGAAGCAGCCAAGCGTTAAATTGCTTTCCTTTGGGAGCGGGTCGCAATGAGGGGTCGACAAAGCCTGGAGATTTCTCTCTTTTTCACTACTCTTTTCTCTAGTCTTTATTCTGTACCCCTCATATACTCTTTCATCATGTTTAAGAATTTGCTCTTGGTAGTGAAGATATGCTGTAATTAGGAAAGATAATTGCAGGCACAGAATTGCAGTCGCTGGGGACACTGTGAGACCTTTGAGGTCATAAAAGGTGGGAGAAAGGTCTTCACAGGAAGATTGAGCCATGAAATGAGAGTCATGGAGGAGTAATGGTCTGTGAGGGAGATGAGGGAAAATTACGTGAATACAGATGGGTTCTGTATTCTGAAAACACACTCTAATATGCTTTATATCTAATAGGACTAAACACAGAAGCAGCATTTCCATTGGATGCTTGATTAGAGAGTAGTCTGCTTGTAAGGTACACAGACGAGGCTCTGGTTTAGTGGTATATACTGAAGGGAAATGAAAAATAAACCTTCAAATGCTCATATGCTTTTACAAGATTCACCCTTTTTGTGTGTGTGTGTGGGGGGGGGGGGGCAGTCAGGAGTACCCTTATGATTTTTCTGTGTCCCGTCCAGGCAGGAAAGGGACATAAATAAAGTCCATAGTGCATTGTGTACGCCCTTCACTAGCTAATGAATCCACCATAAACATGCGCAAATAACAACGTGCTTCACGCAGTTCAGTACCTGTGTTTGCTAACGAACTCTCGTGCTGGTTACGTGAGATAAAGTTAATGAAGTTGGATCTATTTCATGCAAATATTGTAGGGGCTCGAAATCGAGAATGTGGTTTTATTTCGCTGGGGTGTTTTTATCGGTTTGACCAGTCTCAGCCTCAGACGTGCTGTGTATGATTGTGTAGACTACTGATTGGGCTCAGTGTCCGACGCTCAGTAGTCATTTGTTGTGAAACGATTCTTTTACTCTTTGTTTTGTTTTTTATGAAGTTAAATCCAAATTCTCCAAAACTGCAAAAAAATTTATTGGAATATCTCACTGTATGTGTAACATTCCATATAATAAATGAGTTTCATTTGATGTGAAAAAATTATTCACTTATTTTCTATTACCATTTTTTGATGCACCTGTACATAAAATGTTCAGTTCAGACGTCATACATATGATAAATGGACTCATTAAAAAGATAAAATTGCAGCAAATTTACTCCCAGCACTCTTTACTTTTTCAGATATGTTAGGGAGTCTAATTGCTGTGGGACCCCCGTATTAATAAACAGGGATCAATAGCTGTGTTTCCACTTAACTGAAGGAAGATTAGAGGAAACAGTGATGGCATGCTGATGAGCAACAACAGAACGCTCCCTGTATGAAATTCTATAACAAAATGAAACTGTGCTACCAAATTAATTCAGATGTCCCTGTGCTGAGATTATTAAAATGCACCAGAAATGAAAATGTATAGGGAGTAGGGAACGAGGGATGGAGAGAGGGGCCAGCTATACTTGTCTCAGACCTGCAGAGACCAGCGGTAGTTGGTGCCTCTGGGGTTTTGCCTGCGCTGCTCCCTCCTTACCTACATTACCAGCAGTGCTTTTATAGTGAAGCATGTGTTCTTCCCTTAAGAGCTCTCAAAAATCTTCTGAAAAAGCAGTGCAGAGTCCGGAGATCTGTAAATATAGAGCTTAGAAGATGATTTCCCATCAGAATACATGCAATCAAGAACTGCTTTACAGTAGATTTCAATTCGGAATTGCCAGAAACAAAGACAAATAACTTGACAAAAGATCATATTTTGGCTCTGTATAAAATATTACATTTTTCAATCAGGAATGTAGTGGATAATTTAAATGCCTTGGTGTTAAAGTTAAAGATGAGCCATTAGAGTGGATCATGTGTCAGCTTGTAAAGGAGCCAGTGTTTATCCTGCCGTGACCTTCAGCCGGTCTCAATGATGGCAGCTAGATAAAATATTGAATCACACTTGTGATGGGAACAATGTCATGTACAACAAAGTCAACAAAAGGGTCCTGTTTACAACAGTGCGTGTCTAAGGCATTGTTCAAATTCATCATGGAATGTTTTAATTTTCCTCTAGATAAAACCGGATTAATAGTGTCATGGCTTAGGGTTGTTGAGGTGTGCTATGATGAACATAAAACCTTATCACAAGCTCTTTATTCTTAAATAAAACAAAATAAAAATCAAGCCATGGCAACTTTTTATATAGCACTTTAAACAGCAAAAGGGCTGACCAAAGTAATGAACAATCCTAAACTGGATAATGGAAATCTCATATTGTCTAGAGAGCTGGAGACTTTTCAGCGCTGATTTAGCATTGTACATTCATGCTTCTTATATGTATGTTCCTGCCCGTGGAAAACAGACCTGCGTGTGTGATGAAGCAGTAAACAGATCCAAGCAGGAGGAAAAGTGACCCTTTGGATGTCGCTCTAACAATAACAAACAGTTAGGCCAAACTAGGAAACACATAACATGTCATCAGCTTTGTGGAGTTAGCAAAAGCATACGGCTCATGAAAACAAACTCCAGAAAGGAGATAAAGCTTCACCAGCCATGTGCAATTATTACAAGCATGGTTAATGAATATGCAAAACACAGTGGTGAGTCCCAGGACCAGAAAACCCTGCTTTCTAGAGCAAGGATCCGGCCACATGCTTTACAAGAAACATAGCAAAGCAAAAAAAAATCCCAGGGTTCTGTTTATGAATGAAAAAAGAAACTATAGGCTGGAAGTGTCAAATTCCTGGCACCAGGAGAACACAGCTTTCTGAATGTTCTAGGACCCAACGCCCGCTCTTTGCAAGAACATGACAGGACATCATGATGTTGCAAGGGTTCTATCGCTGATTAAATACGACAGGAAGTTACAGAAGCCTTAAGACCTTAAAAATCAGATAAAATGTCAGAGATTACTCTATACACATGCAGCTCTTACACTGTTTCTTAGAACAATTCCTTTTGATCAGTTGTTAACTAAAAAAAGAAAATGAGGTTTAATGTCACTTTAAGTGGTTAGAAACTGATTTGACATGTTGCTACATCAATATTTAGAACCAGTGCTTAGAAAATCAGAGTTTGATTTAAGGATGATTTCCCAATGGGAGCATTCATTATATAAGAAACAGATATCGTTGTGTTGCGTTTCATTAGAGCTAAACCTCCTTCTATTGACTTTGGTATATTAACATAAATCTATACGGTAGCACGTACCTTTTCTCTGTGTAAGAGGAACATCCCACTCTTTAATGGCTTCACAAGTCTATCGATGTGCAAATAACATGGCTTCTTCAGTCTTTCTTCAGAAACCCACAAACACTATTCATTTTTACAGAATTGGGCTATAGAACTTTGATGGATGCTTAAAAATTCGGATGCTATCCGAGAAATCACAAGTGAGGAAATGTTTAGCAACACTTTTTTTGATTGCATCATTTGTGCAGTTATATTTTTAAAAGATTATAGTGGAATATTATTTGTTCCATTAGAACCTGTTCTGTTTTGTTTTTATGGGGCTTCTTTAATAATAAGTTGTGCTGGTTTGCCCACTGCTCATCACAATAGGTCATGTTCTCCTGCTGCGAGTGGACAGCTAATGGATCGGGCACTGGAATGAGGCCAGACTGGGTTCCCTGGGCTTTTCCCTCGCCCAGCATGACCAGTCGGCTTCAGTTCGTTTGAGAAAACACAAGACAGTTTTATGTATCTGCTCTATTTTAATGAGGAGCCCCTTAAGAAACAGATGGTGCATTAGTGAAGACAAACGCTTGCTGACACTGCTGGATTTGCAATAAACAATATAACATGACTGGAATTTCTCTGTGCAGATTATATGGTTCACAATATTTCATGAGCAACTCTGGGATTTCTGATTTTGTCTGTAAACGGACTCATTAAATGGAATCTGACTGTGACGAAGTAATGGCACAGACTCTAATGCCATGTGACTGAAGTCCCATCTTTCCTTAACATAGAGCTGGGCGGCAAGACCAAAAATTGATATAACTGTAATTTTCAACATTATATCATTGTCACAGTAATTGACTGTATTGTTAAACTCCATTTCCTAAAACATTTGAGAAAAGTTACTGTAGTAAATTTAGAATCACCAAACTAGTCCTGTGGCGTGGTGTAGTGGTAGTGCGCAGGACACATCTGTGCGGTTGCACAGGGCTAACATGAGTTTGAATCCCGAACTCGTTGTCTTTGCCATCCCACCCCATTCTTTCTTCTCCTGTTTCCTGTCACTCTCCACTGTCCCATCCATTAGAAAATAAATAAATAAATAAAGGCTACGGCCCAAAAATAATCTTTAAAAGAATCACCAAACTAGTAGTAACCCAAGACTTGATATGGGAGTAAAACACAAGACAAAATGCTGCTGATCACAAAGAAAACTGTAAAGAGGTGAATAAATCAGAAGCATGACTGCTGCATTCAAAATACACAACACTATTTGTTTTGCAACTTTAAAACACCTTTAAACTGGCTACAATGTAAATCTCATGTCCTGTGTGTAGAAATCTTTGAACAATTCCTTTTGATCAGTTGTTAACTAAAAAAGAAAGTGAGTTTAATGTCACTTTAAGTGGTTAGAAACTGATTTGACATATTGTTACATCAATATTTAGAACCAGTGCTTAGAAAATCAGAGTTTGATTTAAGGATGATTTCCCAATGGGAGCATTCATTATATAAGAAACAGATATCGTTGTGTTGCGTTTCATTAGAGCTAAACCTCCTTCTATTGACTTTGGTATATTAACATAAATCTATACGATAGCACGTACCTTTTCTCTGTGTAAGAGGATCATCCCACTCTTTAATGGCTTCACAATTTTATCGATGTGCAAATAACATGGCTTCTTCAGTCTAAATGTCAACAGTTCGATGCCAGCGAAGTTTTACTTGAATGTACTTGAAATCTGTGGGTACTGTGGTTCCACCCATTGTCCAAAACCTGTCCATTCACCTGTTCAAAGGGTGAATTGTGGCTAAATTCCCATTAGTAGCGAGATGGGCTTTGCCAAATAGAACTGTGTCTATTTCTCACTCATGTAAAGGAAAACTGGATAAAAATGGATTAATGGTTGAGAAATTTTGGACAGAAATGAGCGATGGGTTGGCATGACATATATATATATATATATAGGTGTGAGATAATGGGATATTTAGTAGCTTGTGGGTCACACCGTAATACACACCCACTTTTAATTTAAGCACTATTCAGAATCCTGTAAAGCAATTATTGCCAACAGTTCAGGGAGATTATTTATATTAAAAGATGCAGAAAAACATTTTGGATTCCTTTATACCTTGGAATATTTTCTCAAATTGTTAAAGCATCATTGATGTCAATGGTGGAAACGAAACCAGTTTTTCCCCATTTTGCACCTAAATGGAGTCTGGCAGCTGTGTGTGGATAGTCTTGGAAGAGCGCAGGGCAAGTTGCAGAATAATGATGGTAATTAGCCAGATGAGCAGTGACATGTTTAGCGGACGCTCTGTGGTAGGTGTGTGTGCGAACACTTGAGTGTGGGATACAGTAAAGTGAGCTGCTCTGAGCTGTGGCAGGAGAGCTCCATCCGGCAAATCTAAATCTGTCTGTGCCCTCTTGTACCGTTTCATTCATTTCTAATGAGTCAGACACGTCCTATAATTAAATTCTTCACCTGCTTGCAAAATGCACCTCGCTATGGCCTTCTGCTCCTAATCAGACGTGTTCTCCATACAAATGCAATCAAGAGCTTTTGTTAAATAGGATCTTATCCCAGCATCGGACAGTTGAGGTATGGAAATCTGCACAGAGGAGGGTTTAAAATGGTAATATCTGTTTAGATGATCTTCATTTTCTGTGGTTTTATTGAGTGTCAGTAGCTTTAGTAGATTTTCGGCTGCAAATGACTCAACACTACTGTTTACATACACTTTTACAATACTGTGCAAAGGTGTGAACAAACAAATCCAGTTTTTATTTTTCTATATTTATCTGCCAACCAAGAAAGACTGTTCTAGAGGGTCTGTCATCAGACTAAACATGCAAATTAAGTAAGTAAGTAAGTAAGTAAATTTTATTTGTAAAGCATAGCAAGTTGTATCACATATGTATATAGTGCTATACATATTACAAATGTAAAAAAGTACAATACAATGAACAGAAAACAGAAGGATCAGAAAACAGCACAAAATCACACAGCATACACCAGCTCTTAAAATGCCTGTTTTTAGAAATATGTCTTAAAACTATGTTCTATAATTAAGCTTACATTAACACTATAGCATTATGCTCATAAGTTTCAGGTTTTACGATTTTTATTTATTTTTTGGCCATTTTTTTTCGAAAATATGAATAATACAAATACATTTTTATGATGTCATTAGGACATATCACTAGGTGGTATGACAAACATTCTATTTTGATGTCGTTCACGATAGAATTGTTAACTATAAACGGCGAAAATATGGTATGGCAACTACAGGAGTCAAGCAAAAGGGTGATCTATCACTGAATGTGTTTTTTTGAGCTCATTGATTCTTGTTCCAGATTGTGTTAACACCCTACCAGTTTTATTTGAGAGATGCCACCAATACCCTTCATTATGATTTCTGATGCGTTTTACAAACATAATCTTTAGATTTATTTGTATAAAATCTCAGCTACAGTAATTACTTCCTTCTTGCCATCATGGTCATGTGACCTTATGTTAGATCCTTCTCTGTGTCCTCAAACTTACATTGAGCTTTCCGTCACTTAAGGCCTCTACACACCTATCTGATTTGAGATTTGCACGGCCTGAAGATGGCGTTTCCGATACAACAGTGCACTCCGCGCCACAGGGAAACAGGAAAGAAGGCGACGATGGAGAAGAAATCAAAGAACACATTGGAAAAATCATGGTTGTCTAAAAAAATCATTGGTGGCTGATCACAGGGAGTTGTTTGAAAAAACGTGGAGAAAAGAGAGGATTTGTTTCGCGCTATTTCTTTCCTGTTTCCTGTACATAGTCTCTATGAAAATGTGGGATGAGCCACGAGCGACTTTTTTGCGTCCTACTCATGTCTTCAAAAGTGCCAGCTTTCACTGGTCGTTCTACCTTGTGCAAAACAGATCAGATATGACACTCCAAAACTCTTTTTTTTTTGTTGTTGGCACCTCATTCAGTCAGATGTGTAATGTCCCATAGGTGTCAATGGTTTTCAATCAAGGTGCGTTGTTGCACAAAACTTTGGACCAAAAATTTGGATCATTATGTAGAGGTCTTACCTCATCATCCAATCAGCGATCTAGCAAGTTTAAAAGGAACTCCACCTCCCAGCAGCCCTTGTCCGACATTGATGTCATCACCCTGCATCTTCCTGCACTTCCTCTCCAGTGTTTCCCGTGATCACGGTTTGAGTTTCCCATTCTTCTGCTTTACTCTGTAACCTCTAAGAGACGGTTAGTTCCACCTGGATCTCCATTTCTCTCCTAAGTATTGACGATCACTATCTCCTGCATTGTTTTTTTTTGTTAGTTCCCACCGAGCAGGGTCCCTAATCTCAGTATTCTGACCAAAGTCAATACTCTCCTGTCTGAGAGATTGGTTGTGGAGCCGTAGTGGGGGGAGCCCACTATACTGACATTGTATATTGCCGAAGGATACTAACCTAGGTACTACTTACATACCTGGAATTATTACCTGTACCTCCTACTGAAGACACCAGTTTTGCATGCTGGTTGTTCCTGTTGGTCTGTACAGTCACTCCAGAAACGGGACAGTATGTCGCATCTGTAGTGGTACTCTGTGTAGGCTTCTAGGGATGATTTTTCATAGATAACCTTTAAACTCAGGTTAGGCAGTAACTTATTCATATGGTGAAGGATTTGAGCTGTGAAGGACGAGGATTGGAAATGTTGATGCTTCTGACTCTGGCTGTACTGTACATATGCTCACTTGATAAATGGGCCAGAAGAATTGTGCTGAAGTGTAACAAACTGAAGCGTAATTGTTATTGCGTGCAGCATCTGTTCTGCGCTCTGCTGATGATACTAATATGTGATGGAGTAACGGGATTCTATGGCTGTAAAGCACCCCATGCAGGTGCAAGTCCTGCATGAGGAGTGCCACGAAACAGATCAAGTGCAGACTAGCACAGCTGCACAAAATCAGTTTCCTCAGAGAAACAGCTGCTTTTCTCGAAAACAACTTCATCTCTCTTCATCCGAAGAGCGCAGACCCAAATGTTTTAGAGGAATGCTTGCCTGGGGCTTGAATATAAAAATAAAAATCATCAGGTCACTGGAATGTCCGCAGAAAACAACAAGCAATATTTGTGAGGCAATGCTGTTGCTTTTCAAGTGCACTTTTGATTGGTTTCTTGCAGATCTGGAGCCACCTTCTCATCCTGCGCATCAGGAAATCTGGAGAAGTTTTGAAACTATTGAGAGATGTGCTGTTTTTTTTAGAAGAAGCACTACTTTCGAATCTGATCCTCAGAGTGCTGCTGAAGAAATGCAAGTTTCGTAAGGGTGGGTATTTATCATTAGGGGTGTAACGATACACATATTCATTTAAAACCATTCGAGACGAGGCAATTCAAACAGTTGAGCCTGAAACTTAAAAAAAAAATTCAGAATAAAGAAGTGTTTAAAACTATTAAAAAACCACCGCTGTATAGACAGCAAGGGAATAGAGAGGAAACTGCCACATATAAACATTTACGATTCTTTTTATTGAGTGGAATGCTTGCAAAAATGGCTACAAAGATGTACGCTCAATAACTTACACATTTTTGTCCAAGCAATAATTAAAGATTTGGAAAACACAAACGGCAGGTGTGGTCAGATTTGACGAGTATGTGTAATGGTGAGTTGTTCAGTAGTAGCCTATAGGCGTGAACACTGCACCCTCCACCAAGGATAGAGTCACGGTTGAAGGGGTGATAGCAGGGATGTTTTTTGGTAAGTGAAAGTGATTTTTAGAATAATGAAACAGTAAAAGAATAATAAAGCCACACGGAGGTTCAGATCCAAACTTTCTATCTGATACTGTATGAGAGGCACGCAGATGCTGCATGATTATGATTAACGTTCAGAGATTGACTCTGTGAGCACAAGATTCTTCATACTGGATTAAAGATTGTATCAGCATCAGAGGCAGAGCATAAGAAATGATTGTCCAGATAGCTGATGATGGCTTTCCCGCCAGAGATAGAGTTTATAGTGGAGCAAAGGAACACGTGTGAGCACAGGAACAAGGTCAGACACTGTTACCTCCCTGCAATCAGAAAGGCCAGCTCCATTTGTGCCCACTCAAAGTCTATTGGCTGACTAGAGGAAGCCTTGGGTGACATTTCAATACTCTGTTTTCAGTGGATTAAAAATGCATGGGTTTCAGCATCCAGAGAATGCCATGCCAAATGGAATTTTTATTTATATTTAATGAATCTGATGGTTACGGTCCTGTCTACTTGGATTTTCTGTGTCTGTGAGCCTCTTCACCTGAGTTCCTTCATTAATTAGCCTTCACACCTGTTCCTCGTTACCCAGTGTATGCTTGGGAGGAATGATGCAGAATGTGCTCTAGTATTTACTGCAATAAAATTTTAACTTAACCATAATAAAAAATATAAAATATTTACCATATTGTTAAGGTTCAGCTCATTTAAAATGGGTTCGTTCTCTAAAATGATCTAGCAAAATTATGTTGTAAAAATAAACAAACATAAGGTGGACAAACAAAGAATTGTTATTTGTTAAATTGTTAAGGTATGAAGGTATTTTACATCTTGCTCTCTTTTAGGAACTATTTTACACGGCTACTCTCAGGGACAATTATAATAAATGCACATTTGGGAAATTTCAGAGTAAATGCATGCATGTGTTCTGGACTGTGCTAAGTTTGACACCTACTGTAAAAAGGTTCAAAGATTATTGTAAATCAGTTTTGTATGTCCGTTGTTGTCATTTAAGCAATTATTGGTCTTTTCACTCCAAAAATCAAACCCATTTTAGGTAAAGCTTTTAAAAAAGGTATCGTTGTGTTTCCTGAATCATGTTAAATTTGCCAAGTGGAGCCTGGCCATTGAAAGAGTCTCAGTGATAGTAGCTTGTAGATGTAGCAAGAACAGAGCAGACTTTAATCCTTGAGTCATTACAGTCGTGTAATCCACTCTGTGTTAATTACTCTCCGCTTTTCCTGAACAGGGTTTATGGGAAGGATCATTAAATGGCTCTTCCTGATTGACCAATTTCTGATGTGTTCAGATCCAGCTTGGGTCAAGAAAACTAAAGTAATATTTAATGTTCATGTATAGAGTGTGTTGGTTTCCTAAAGCTCATATCTTACTTTAGTGTAGATACTCTCAAGTGTGGTACTGAGTACAGAGCGTTAACCGGAAAGTGACTACACTCTAAATGACTAAAGCATCACATCTTCCCTCTGAAGTCATTATAATATGCAAATATCTTCCTCAGGAAACATAAGTGCTTTGCTTAGAGACCACTGTATCACTATCAATTATATTTCCTCAGTGCTGTTTGATGGTTTCATGTCATGTTTTTCACAAAAACCAAACACCTATGTTTTGTTTGATTGTTTGTCATCACCCACTCAAACTTCTCTTATTTAAAAATGCATTTTTGTTGAGAAAATGCTCCTTTGAAAGCATTTCTGCGTTTAGTTGAAAATAGAGTTCACTATATATTGCTGAAAATAAACTTAACATTAGTATTCGTATGACAAATACCAACCTTGATATGTTTTATATTTATATACTTTAAATATGCTTGTGGTTAAATATATATCTAGAATGTTGTTATTTTATTGTTTTTTCATGTTTTGGTAGCTTTTTTCCTGCAGAATAAAACATTTCTGTATGAGTTTTGATACTTCATGTAAAATGAATGATGCCACTCGATATTTCAGCCTTGCAACAAGTGAAAATGAATCAAAATCATAACAAAAAAATTAAGATCCATCAACATTTTGAGGCTCAGATTAGGTGTCGTCACCACCGGGAAATCGTAACTTGGACAGAGTGTCCAGAAGCAAGTCAAAAGTTGGCTGAAAGTTTAATATAACTTAAACTGATGAGTAGGGGTGTAACAATACACATGCTCATGATACGATACGTACCTCCATATTATGTTGACAATACGACATGTATCCCAATATTTTTCAACACTATTTTTAATCAACCATTGATACTGCATATATAACGAACCATCATAGTAAAAAATGTATTTAAAAAGTTTTGAGACCACAAAGCCAAGAAGGCTAAGGTCTTGTTTGATTTGTAATAATATCTCCTCGATGCTGACCTCACACACACACACAAAAAAAAATCATTGCCTGGGCCAAATCTTCCTGGACGTGGAATACAGATGCCAGTGTGAAAGGACCCTAAATGAGATAAACAGTCTCAAAAAGGAAAGAAAAATATCCCTGAGAGGAGAACTACTGACCAGAAAACAGAAAACCCAGACAGATGTTTCATGGACAGAGTAGATGGAACCTTAACTCTAGAGAGAAATGAATGAAATACTGAGACAGGATGCATCAGTAGATCTTTACAAAACAACCTTAAATAAATGGAGGAGATGAGTGCAGGCATGTACAGATGAGACTACTAGGCCAAAGGCAGAGAGAGAGAGAGATGTGAGTGAGGAGACGAAACCACAGCCACAGAACAGAAAGAGCCCAAGGGCTTGACATTTTCAGGTCTGATAAAAACAAAAGGAGAGAATTTATTTGAATTCTCTACATGTTGTCATGTATTTTTATTTTTTGGTATTTGGTTTCAAAGGAATAAAAAAAAACTATTATCACCAATTGTATTGGTTTGTCAAAATCTGTCAGTGGCTTTTAGACAGAAGGCTAATGTAACGCTTTTTTTCTATGCGCACTGACTCTCAGAAAGGTTCTTACTCGTGGAGCCCAGAGTGTGTAAATGAAAGACACAAGACATGTAATAAATAATAATTTGATTGTATTAAAAAGAATTTCAGACAAACAAAACAAAACATTTATAAGGGGGAGTGCAGCGAATGTTCAAAAAGTCTATCCTTTTTATAAAGAGTTCACAGTTCTTCTTCTTCAAAAAAAACTCCAGTTCAGTGTTGGGTGGCTCGCCGTTCAGAAGAAAATCCACAACAAAAAAAACCTGACCTAAACAAGGTCAAAGGAAAAAACACATTAACACATATCACAATTTTCATAACATAAATCAAAATATACAATCATGTGGATGAATATTTCATTAAAGATTCTAAAAAAATATATATAATGCATCAAAAAGTTCATTTCATAAAAAATAATCTCATCATTAAATCTCAAGTTATTAAATCAAAGTCTTATCTTCTTTTCCAGAAAGAAACACATGCAATTGATCATATACAAACATAAGTATAACCAAAGCGGTGTTTGTAACAAAAAGATCAATATGATTCCAAACAAATCAAAATCAAACTGATAAGTAACGTAAACAAACAATCTATATCATCGAAGATTACAATTTAAAGTCAATATTTATTGTTTAAACAGAGAAAGAAAAAACTCCGCTAGCTTAGCATCAACGCTTTATTATTGTTTGCGAGTCTTACCGGGAATTAAATCAAGATGCCTTTGAAATCGCCAGAAGTCCGCTTAGAGTGTGTAAATTACACAGCCGTGTGACGACAGCAGTTTGCGACAGCAGTTTGCCACAGCAGCACAGCAGTCAGATGCGAAGAGAGACACAGTTAGAGCGATCTTGCGCATAGGAGGCTATTTAAAGGGAAATGGCCCACAATAATAAGGACTCCCCTAATTAACTAATTAATTTGCGTGTCGCTGGTGCGGGTTACACATTCCCCCCCTGATCCCATGTACGTCCCTGTACATGTGTGTACTTGCGGCATGTCGTCATCTTGGAGGGCAAAAAAGAAGGCAGAACTCAACCCTTGCAGAAGTGTCTGAATGCTCTTCAGCACCGGTTTCCCAAGATGAGTATATTGGAGTCGTTCTGGTTGGGTTCTGGTTCGATGTGTCCGTCTAACAGGCATTTGTTCAGGATTCTCGGGATCAGACTCAGGTGGAGAAAAAGAAGGTCCTGCAATGGGTGAAAGTGAAGACCTAGGAATAGTGGGGTGTGCAGTCTGGTTGGTAGCATCTGAACTTCCAATGGTGTCAATTGGTTCCAGGTCGATTTCTGGTTCTGTAGTGTCCTCCCCTACATATTCCTCTTCAGCAATTTCCACCTCCTCTTCATTTTTGGCTTCAACCATAGGTAATGGCAATTCAAGCGATGGAGACTCAGCAACAGGAGAGTGAAACTCAGCAGGCGGTTGAGTAATGGAGGGTTCAATGGTAGAAGGTTCAACAACAGGTAAGTCATTAGTGGGCAGATCAAGGTCAGATTGCGGAGCAACAGGTAAGTCAAGTGTGGTTGTGAAAGTGATGGAATCAGGTAATATGGGGCTACATATATCATATTCCAATAGCTCCTCTTCTGTAGTGGGTGAAGACATAGAGGGGTTTCTTTTCTGCTTGGGGGTTTTCTCTTCCTGGGGGGAGGATAGGAACCCACAAGGTAATAGAAGGTCCCTGTGCAGGGTTCTAAGGTTTTTGGGATCATTTTCTGCCTGGACAGTGTACACTGGAAGGTTGTCTGCTTTCTCTACCACGAAGTACACTGTTGATTCCCACTTGTCGGCTAATTTGTGCTTCCCTCTTTGTCGCAGGTTTCGGACAAGAACTCTTTCCCCAATGTCAATATTTGCAGCAGTGACGTGTTGATCAAAACGGACTTTATTTCGATGCATGACTTTTGCTGCATTTTCAATTGCAGATTGTTGGTTCTCTTCCAAATGGGATCTTAGCTTATCCACATGCTCCCTGTAGGTGGGTGATCGGTCCTCCTTCAGGGGCAAACCGAAAGCCAAGTCCACTGGCAACCTGGGTTGTCGACCAAACATCAACTCATATGGGGAAAATCCTGTAACATCATTTTTTGTGCAATTATAAGAATGAACAAGAGGTTTGACAAATTCCTTCCAATGTTGTTTTTCGGATTCAGACAAAGTTCCAAGCATGTCCAACAATGTTCGATTGAATCTCTCAACAGGGTTTCCTCTCGGATGGTATGGCGTAGTCCTCATTTTATGGATTCCTGCCACTGCACAGAGTTCACGGATTGTCTTGCTTTCAAAATCTGTGCCTTGGTCACTGTGTAATTTTTCTGGGATGCCATAGTGAACAAAAAAATTGTCCCATAGACATCTGGCAACAGTGCGGGCTTTTTGGTTTGGGGTTGGCACAGCCACAGCATACTTGGTAAAGTGGTCAGTAATAACAAGGATGTCTTTAGTTTTACCATCTGGTTCAACAGAGAGAAAATCCATGCAGACAAGTTCTAATGGATGAGTAGTTTTGATATTTACCAGAGGTGCAGATCTTTCAGGAAGTGACTTCCGCTTTACACATCTTTCACAGGTTTTAACCTTATTCATCACATCGGCAGTCATCCGAGGCCAATAGAACCGTGAACGGACTAAATCAAGGGTCCTATCAATCCCAAAGTGGCCCATCCGGTCATGAAGGTGGTGTAGAACGATGGCTCTGTATTCCTCTGGAAGCACTAGCTGATAGGTGACATTTCCTCGGACTTGTCTACGCCTCACAAGAAGGGTGTTAAGGAGCTCCATTTTATGTACTTCTCTGAGGAAGAAAGGCAAGTCGGGGAGTTGATCTTTTACTGTTGGCGGTGGTGTGTGTCCATGCTTAAGCTGTCCTATGATGTGTCTGATTGCAGGGTCAGTACGTTGCTTGGCTGCGAGGTCGGACACAGAGACTCTGGGAAGTATAGTGGACGTAAACTGGGAATCGTTTGTGAATCCATCTGGCAGGCTGTTTGCATTGCAAGAGAGGGATAAAACAAGAGCATGGTCTGGAATAGGAAGAGTATTATAGATTATGTGACGGTCACAAATAGCTCTGGTGGTGGCCTGATCAATGGTGTGAGAATCACTAAGCAGATGATATTGGGCAAATTTACGTAGGCGCTCTTGCTCTTTATTAGAGACAGGATCTTCATAGGGTTCAGCATGTGGTCGCCGCGAAAGCCCATCTGCATCATTGTTTTGCTTCCCAGCTCTGTATATGATCTTAAAATTAAATGTGGAAAGGGCTGAAAGCCATCTGTAGCTTGTGGCATCGAGTTTTGCAGTGGTCAGAAGATAAGTGAGGGGGTTACTATCTGTGAGTACGGTGAATAAGGCACCGTATAAGTAGTCATTGAATTTTTCTGTAACAGCCCACTTAAGGGCCAAGAATTCTAATTTGTGGGCTGGGTACCGGGATTCACTTTTAGTGAGGCCTCTGCTTGCATAAGCCACCACTCTTTTCTTCCCATCTTGTTCCTGGTATAGGATTGCACCCAGGCCGGTGGAACTTGCATCAGTGTGCAGCAGGAAGGGTTTCTGGGGGTCTGCAAAGGCAAGAACTGGGGCAGAGGTTAGTTTTTCAATGATTGTGTCGAAAGCTTGTTGGCAGTCTGAGGTCCAACGCCCTCCAAATGCTTCTTTCGGGTTATAATATTCATTTGGCTTGATGAATGGTTTCAGGGTCTTTTGTGATGGCGGGTAACCGGACGTGAGGTCATGTAAGGGCTTGACAATGGCAGAATAGCCCTTAACAAACCGTCTGTAGTACCCTGCAAAACCAAGGAAGGACCGCAACTCTTTAAGAGTTTTGGGTACTGGCCAGCTGGTGAGTGATGAGATCTTGTCCGGATCAGTTTCCACACCATTTTGAGAAATCACATGGCCAAGGTATTTCACTGAGGTCTGAAAGAACGTGCACTTCTCAACTGATAACTTTAGTCCAAACTCCTTCAATTTATGGAGAACCTTCATCAGCCGTGCTTCATGTTCTTCAAGAGTTGGTGCAAAAACTATGATGTCGTCTATGAAAACAAGGACTTCCTTCAGGTTAAGGTCCCCCATGCACTTTTCCATTAGACGCTGGAAAGTACTTGGGGCGTTGGTAACTCCCTGTGGCAGACGGTTGAATTCCCAGAATCCAAGTGGACATACAAATGCAGTCTTTGGTTTATCTGCCTCTTCCATCTCGATCTGGTAATAACCAGATTTAAGGTCAAGGACCGAAAACCACTTGGATCCAGAGAGAGCAGAGAATGTATCTTCAAGTTTTGGTAAAGCATATGCGTCTTTTATTGTTTGTAGGTTTAGTTTTCTGTAATCGATGCAAAGACGGACCCCACCATCCTTTTTCCGTACCACAACTATAGGTGAAGCGAATGGAGAATCTGACTCACGTATTATTCCAGCCTTAAGGAGGTCTTGTAAATGGTTTCTGACAGCATCCACATCTTGGGGATGAATTGGTCTGGGTCTTTGCTTGAAGGGAGTAGGATCTGAGAGTTTGATCTGGTGCTTAACTTTATCAGTTCTGCCAAAATCAAGTTCATGGTTCGCAAAAACTTCAGGGATGCTGTTAAGTTTGTGTATTATACGGTTTCTCCATTCTGGGTCTATGGGTGAATCTTTAAAGCTGTAATGAAACTGGGTTATTTCTGCAGGCTGTGTTATTTTGACGCTTTGGGTTTTGGAAATGACAATATGATAGGGGCTGATGTCTGCCAATATAGCTCTTGCTGGGATTTGGATATCGTGGTTGGACTCATTGGTCACTACAACTGGCAGGAGATGTGGCCAGTGCTGTGGAATGTCAACAAGACAACTTTTAACAAGGAGTCCCCCAGGCAAAGAGCTGGACTGAGGATGTTCAATAAGAACCGTCTTTTCCCCAGGCATCAGTGTACCCAAGCGTCCTTCCAAGACTGTAGTTTGGCCAGCTTGAATGGTCCATGGCTGATCTGAATGCAGAGTAACAGAGGCGATGTGTGCATCAGATATTTGGGTATATCTGTGTTGGAGAATTTTGTAAACTGAGACATAACCGGATCTGGTCGACTGGGGTCGCAGTTTTGTTTTTAAGTGCTTGGCAAAGGCAACATCAAGGGTATTGGTGCCAACAAGGATCTGTGGCGATGACTGATTTTGGTCAGGTACAACAAGTGCCATAGTATCGACATCTATGATGGAACCAAAGAGATCAGCTGGGAAACTCAAGTTAATTTCTATGTAACCCAAATATGGAACTGATTGTCCATTGGCTCCTTCGATTTCCAATAGATCTGTGATGGGGTGAATTTCATAGTCCGATAAGTATGAGTTGTAGAAGGAATGAGGGACAGTAGTAACTTGGGACCCTGAATCAAGCAAGCAGTTGTGCAATTGTTCATTAATTTTAATCTGACCAGTGCTTTTAGCTCCAACGAGACCTCTCGGCAGTTGGGGGATCCGTTCCTTGGGACTTCTGATGGAAGAAGCTCCTGAGTGTCCCACCACAGGAGCTGTGTTTAGTTTAAAGACTGCTTGTTTTTTATGTCCCACGCTTGTTGTTTTTGATTAAGATTTCTCTTCTTCTCTTGTACCAGGGTTGGATTCGCCTGATTATTGCAGGTGGAAGAAACATGGCTATCCTCTCCACAGTTAAAACAGTACCAAGCCCTTGGCCTGTTGGTTGGCTTCGGTGAGGGATGACTAGGTTTATGAAGTCGAGTTGTAGGTTGGGATTCAGTTGGAGGTTTTCTGGACAACAGCTGTGACATTTGCTGCTGGAGTTTCTGTAGTTGTCGTTTCAACTCCTTCAATTCATCACTGGCATGGGGGGTGTGACCACAAGAGCAGGTGCTTTGTGACTGAATATTCACACGCTGTTTCGATGTACCCATGTACTGTTTCATTAAGGACTCTTTGGCAGTTTGTCGATCTTCTTCTGTCCGAATCTGAAGCAATAGGTCTGGAAAAAGTGGGGGATTGTCCCGGCGTTGCTCCAGTTGCAATTTAGTGATCAGGGTGTTGTCCCAACAACCACGACAGAATTGTTTCAAAAGGTGCTTGTCAACTTCAGTTTCAGAGATCCCACCTTGCTTTACAACTATGCTGATAGTGTGCTGTAGTTTCTGGAGGAATGATGAGGGCCGTTCACCAGGGTTCTGAAGAGTGTTCAGGAACTGGGCAAAAAGCTCCTCCCCATCTTGAACCGTTCCAAAAGCTGAGTCAAGCACATTAAGGAAAACCCCAGGCAGTGAGTCAGGCTTGAAACCCTTCACCAGGTCAGCGGCTGGTGACATCAGGCTCTCTATGATTCTCCTTGTGACACTGAGTGCTGAAAGGCTGGGGTCTGCTAGGAGAAGGGTTATTTGGGATCGCCAGGATTCGTAGTCCACTTCATTGCTTGGCCTTGGGGTTCTTCCTGAAAAGGAACGCAAACGCATTGAAGTGCCTGTGAAGTCTGAACTCCGTACCACATGCTCAACAACAACCCTTTGAACTTGTGGTGGGGTCAACTCGTTTGTGGTCAAAGAGATTCGTGGGGGTGTTCTGCCTTGAGAGGAACGGAGTCCTTGTGGAACAGTGTTGGGCTGACCAAGAATGGATAATGTTCGTGGTACTGGATGTGCTGAAGCGCCATCATACTTGCCGTCCTCTTCATCATCCTCATCATAGTCATCTTCAGCCATATTGGCTTTGATTCGGAGGTCTCTTTTCTGCTCTCCTTCTGCTGCATCCAGGTGGTCGCCGATCTGGGACATTACCATTTTGAGTACGTTTTCAAAAGTTTGGCCGCTTTGATCTGCAAGTTTCTTTAGTTCAATTAAATAATCAGGAGGTTTTCTGCTGCTGTCCACTGTGGCAACATACTCTGAGGCTAATGCAGTGATGTGGCACGCAAAGCTAGCATTAGTCGGTGATTTGTAAGTGTAAGGTAATATTGGTTCTAATGCCGAGAATGCATTTTCATCTTTAAACTCTGCGATCAGGTTTTTGTTGAATGAATTATCAGGGTCATTAATATAAATTGTGCGATTAAGTTTACCGTAACTGCACAAACTGTCAAGCACTTCATCGTCAGTTTCTGTATTTGTGACGCCAGTAATTAAAACTGACTTGGATACATTAATACCATATTGGGCAACAAAATCCATAATAACTGATTGAAAAAGGAGAAGAAAAAAAATTTCATCCACACACTCAGGCTCCTGGCTGGCTCGCCAATTGTAACGCTTTTGTTCTATGCGCACTGACTCTCAGAAAGGTTCTTACTCGTGGAGCCCAGAGTGTGTAAATGAAAGACACAAGACATGTAATAAATAATAATTTGATTGTATTAAAAAGAATTTCAGACAAACAAAACAAAACATTTATAAGGGGGAGTGCAGCGAATGTTCAAAAAGTCTATCCTTTTTATAAAGAGTTCACAGTTCTTCTTCTTCAAAAAAAAACTCCAGTTCAGTGTTGGGTGGCTCGCCGTTCAGAAGAAAATCCACAACAAAAAAAACCTGACCTAAACAAGGTCAAAGGAAAAACACATTAACACATATCACAATTTTCATAACATAAATCAAAATATACAATCATATGGATGAATATTTCATTAAAGAATCTAAAAAATTATATATAATGCATCAAAAAGTTCATTTCATAAAAAATAATCTCATCATTAAATCTCAAGTTATTAAATCAAAGTCTTATCTTCTTTTCCAGAAAAAAAACACATGCAATTGATCATATACAAACATAAATATAACCAAAGCGGTGTTTGTAACAAAAAGATCAATATGATTCCAAACAAATCAAAATCAAACTGATAAGTAACGTAAACAAACAATCTATATCAACGCGAATCAACGAAGATTACAATTTAAAGCCAATATTTATTGTTTAAACAGAGAAAGAAAAAAACTCCGCTAGCTTAGCATCAACGGTTTATTATTGTTTGCGAGACTTACCGGGAATTAAATCAAGATGCCTTTGAAATCGCCAGAAGTCCGCTTAGAATGTGTAAATTACACAGCCGTGTGACGACAGCAGTTTGCCACAGCAGTTTGCCACAGCAGCACAGCAGTCAGATGCGAAGAGAGACACAGGTAGAGCGATCTTGCGCATAGGAGGCTATTTTAAAGGGAAATGGCCCACAATAAAAAGGGCTCCCCTAATTAACTAATTAATTTGCGTGTCGCTGGTGCGGGTTACATAATGCAGGGCGGTTTGATCAAAATTTTATTTCAAAATAAAAATATCTTTCATTTCCGCTTTGTTGTTTATTATTCAACCAGTCACACCCAAATTTAACTAAATATCATCAAGACAGTCTTTGATTGCACAGGCACTACGACAAAACATGAAAACGCCTGCCTAGGAACAGCTTCCACTTTATCAGCAATTTAACAGGGAATCTGTCAAAATGGGTTATTTTTATACACATAAAGTTTCGTTTTTTTTCATCTTCATGGAAAAATGTTTTTGGTCATTATTGCTACAATATAAAAAAAAGTATCATTACAAAATTGGCAGTATTATTTTTATACTGTAAATGTAAAACACTTGAAAATAAGATTTAATTTTACTTAGAAGATGTAACTATTCAATGTTTAATATATACACATACATATAGTGTTTAATATTTAGCTAAATACAAATTTTTCAATAGAATGAATATTGATCAACAAAGGATTTTTGCCATATCATCAGGCCTATTGAAATATTTTATCTACAAGCAGCAAAGCCATTCAGACCCATTTAGTTGACAAAATTAATACAAATACTACATGTACTTATATAAAAAAAAACCTTCTGCTGTAGCAACATAAAAAAAAGCTTTAATGCCAGAAAAGTAATTTTACTTTGAGTCCATTTTCTCTGAACCAGTTGCAGTTGAATGCCGTCATGATATTCAGTTAAAGTGGCATGTCTTTCCAAAGTCACACGCAGCAAAAGTACCAGATGTTCTTTGAAACTGTGTGAATCAAACACCTTCCGCAGCTGGATCAGTTTGTGTGTGGAAGTCTGTTCAGCATTCCCTTCCTGTCCATGAGCAAAACCAGGTCACAGGGCATGCCCCAGGAAAGCGTCGCTGAAGGATTTAGGGTCAGAGAGTGAGTGTGTGTTCGTGTCATCAGCTGAGGATCAAGCATCGAGCAGGAAGGAAGGTGTGAAGGACGGCGGCTCGACTAGCTTGGAGATAACAGACTTACACTTCCTCCTGAACGCTACATGTGCAACAGGCTCTGCTGTGAACACACAAACACATGCCCCCATTCATGTCATCAGCTTGTTATGGCTGCTGACAGAAGCCCATGTGTCTGTGGTGTTTACTAGTACAGGGACTGGCTGGAGGGCATCCGTCTGTATTTGGGACATTTCGGCAATGAAAAAAGGATAAAGTTGGATGAACAGGTGATGAAGAAAATGGAAAATGTATATTTTCATCATACGTTTTAAAATACAATATATTTTGTGAGAAAAATAAGATCAAAACACTCAATATTTTATTATTATTTTTTAATAACCTTGTCCTGTCCAGCTTAGGAGCCACCACATAGAGGAGTAGGTGCTTTGTGTGAGCTGGAGAGTTTTGTTATCGCCAGGGGAGCAAACACCTGATGCCGTGTTCCCTTCTCTAGATGGAGGCAGTGAATTTATGTAGTTATTTAGTTTTCCCATGGACCAGTTTGCATTAATTACATCAGGACAGGAGGGTGTGAAAAAGAAAGGGGGATGTAGATGAGGGGGAAAATATTTACGAGTGTGAAGAATAGCTACCTAAACATACCCTAAAAGTTTGTTACAGTTTGTGCAGTACACACATACAGAACACCTACCTAATATACATCATTACCATGGAATGAAATGTGTACTATAAAATACATTTTTATTCGCGTGAGGCTGAGAATGGTCAAACCATTAAATGCAAGATTGAAGCATACGCTGGGAGGTTGTAAAAACACGGAAAAGAAGAAACAAATAGATGCGGAGGGCTCAAAAGAAAATCCTGAGCAGGAGCCCGTCATTAAAAGAGGTGCAAAATCTGTCGTGTGGATTGGTTCGGTTTTGCAAACTGACAAAAAGCAGCAAAACATGACTTGCAAACTGTCGAGCTAATGTTCTAACAATCAAAGTTTCATCACCTTAAAATAAAACACCCACAAGATGTTCAATTAATTATTATTATTATTATTATTAATGCAAGATTCTGGAGGTTTGCTACAAACAACTGGCCCAGGAGGGAAAGAAACTTCAGAAAAAAAAGAAGAAAAAAAAAACACTTCTACAAACAAGTTATCTATTTTTCAGAAGCAGTAGCACATGGGTTTGATTTATGAGTAAAGGCCAGTCACTAATGTTTTTTGGTAGTAGTGTTGAAATGAAATAACCAAAAATAATAAAAAAAAGTTAACAGTTGCCAATCAAATTGTGAATAGGACACTCTACAGGCTCTTTATTAATTTGTTCATAATTTCCAAATTTGACCTCACTGCACATCACTGATACACACATCTTAAGAATAAAACAAGAGAATAAAAGCCCAGATTAAATGTATGTAGATTTGAACAATATACTTTATTTTAACTTTAGTTTAATAGCCAGGAACAAAACAAAGATCTCATTAAATTCTGTTAATGAAACACCAAAGAAGCAGCAAGGGAATGCTAACCTACATTAATCACTTAGGCATGAATTGTTACACAGGAAGACAATTAGTGTAGACAGCCAGATCCAACCACTGCACAATCTATCGCTTAAACTGTCTAAACATTAGATTACCTTATCTGGCAAAGGAACCGAGCCAAGCTACGGTGAAGCATCATGAAACTTTAGCTCTTCTTATTAGAGAGCTTAGAGCGCCTGGATAAGAAAGGCTTGTTTAATCTTCTCCACACTTTACAACTTCAGCAGGAATGTGGTGCAGCGGAGAATAGAGATAACCTTCTAAAACCAGCTCTGATCTGGAACTCTAGAACACCTTGGTACAAGCAGGACTGTGATTCTGGAAATATCATTCCACAATGTGCTTTAGAAAAAAAAACGTATCTGCAGCATGATGGATGTACTCTGTACAAGCCAAAGTAAAGGTCAAAACAAATTTATCTGTACATTTCAGGAAAAAAACACATTTATATGCAGAGTCCATCAGGAAGTTTGCATCTCTGAACACCAACAATTCATCATCAAGTTAATAAAATAACCGGAAGGAAAATACATCAAGCAGCTGCATACTCATAAACACAAATTATGTTGCTTTGACTTCTTCTTTTCTAAATTTCAAGATCTTTTTACCTTAGATTTGTTTATAGCGAATGGTAAATGCAAGGCTACTGAGTACAGGGTGCGGATGTGGGTCAAGCTGCTGAGACGGCTGTTTTGGGGGGATGAGGAGGACTTAGCCGTCTGCACATGAAAAATACTAGTCCACTTTGCCCATCCCCCACCTAGGTTAACCCTGCTTTTATACATCAACACAGGAGTGAAAGAACAACAAATGACACAATGACCTAGAAAGCTCTAACCGAAATGATTCTGAGCCTCTCAGCGGTAAAAGGCTTTTTCCAGGAGCCACATGTACAAAGCTGTGAAAGAAGCACTTCACTGTGAAGTGACATCATGTGGTTATTACTCTTTTATTAGGACATCCAGACAAAGAAGCAAGCTGAAGATAGTCCAGGTTCTTGCCAGATCACTTAAAATGAACATCACAATCTTTCTTTTAGAGATTCAATAATGAAACTCTTGTGTAATGAATTGGTAAAGTATGTTTGGGTGTCTTTAAGTGCAAGTTTAAGCACCGTTTAAGAACTATCCCTATATGGAACTGTCTAAAAATGTTTTGTTTTTCTGAAATCTGTCAGAGTTCCTTTCATCTAACTAAGACCATGAGTACCTGGTTATTTTGGAAACAAGGATTTTCCTGCGTGGTTCCGCCATTTATCGACATGTTAAAGCAGCATTCCATATAAATGCAGCACAACTTACTCTGCTATTGTGGGTGCAGCATGTACAGGATTACATCCATATGTAAACTGTTTGAATATCAAACATTGGTGTCCTCAATGCTGAATACTAATTTTAAAAATGATACAAATCAACTGCTACCAGTGTTTTTGTTTTTGAGCATTTCTGTTTTGTTTTTCTTAAAAGCAGGCATGTGTGGACTTGAATGTTTTTGTACGGAGTGTGAAGTAAAAAAAAAACTGGGTTTGAGAGGACACTGCTCTTGTAGTGTTTTAAAGGTTAGGCACCCCCTAGCAGCGCCAATGTGGGGAGGTGTTTACAATGTGGGCTAGTCTTCCTTCTTATAAATTAAACTAATTAACTCCTAACATTAGTAAATGGGGAAGCATCTATCTGAGAATTATCTGCAGTGCCTTTGCTAGCATCTGCTTCGCAAACGTCCTCACTTTTGATCACCCGCAGCCACAGAGTTTCAGAGCAGATTTTGCTACCTTGTTATACTTAGCTCCTCTTGCCAATTGGGATCATATGTTTAGCTCAAAAACGTGAAAAAAATGTAATAGAGATACAAATCAAATTAAAACTGCAAGCAGCGATGTGCGGGCCCTAGCACAATGTGGTCTGAGTGTATCTACACAAAAGCATATCAATTTGGTCAAAATGGTAGGCTCAACGATCCATAATTTTGGCATAATATTTGGATGATGTGAGGGCAAAGGTAGCAAATATATTTATCCATACATGTTAAAAATGTACCGTCTGTGGTGTGCTTGGGCTCTAATAACAATCAGAGCAATAACAACAGGGCTTTAATGCACACCTTCAGTAGCACCTACTTGCATGCTAATTCCAAATTGGAAACCATTGCCTTCTACAACAAGAATACTCGATCTGGGTGCTCCCTTTGTAAAATGGTAGGGGAAACCCTGTTTTGAAAAACAACTCTACACCAAACTTTACAGGTGTCCACAGTCTATTAGCTTTATTTTTCATTCCTGTGCCAGCAGCATTTGGCTAAATTTTACACACTCACACGCGCACACACACACACACACACACACACACACACGCACGCTGCCACTCAATCTCAAAAACTTCATCAAGATCTCCTTTTGTGCTCAACAGAAGAAAAATGAAGGAATGTTGGTTTGAAAATGAATCATTTTTCTGACATAAAATAAACATTTCAATCCAAATTAAATGTACAAGTCAAGACTAAACGGTATGGAATCGAGTACCCGCTTTAAAAAGTGACGTTCTTTCAGTGCTGACATCTAATTGCAACCTAGAGGTTCTTTCATGTGGACAAGTTTACCACATTTTAAATCAAATTGACATGAGGGGCCACGTTTAAAGAGCAAAGAGCACAGGAATGCGTCGCTGGCAAAAAAGCTAATGCCACATCAAAGGGGAAAAAAATAATTTGCTCAAAATTCACTTTGGTCACTCTGAAATCATTTCTGGGCATGTTTACGGTTTCTCTACAACATTTCCATAGCAAGATGGCAACACAAATTCAAATGGAACACGTTTAAACAAGTGTTAAGTTCATATTTTGAGTGAATAATCTATCAGGGAGATTTACAAGGTGTTTCCTCGTGTTATTCGTATTCCAGAAGTTATTTCATTACTGAACGGCAAGAAATCTGTTTGCTGAGCCTGGGAAAAAGCCGAGAGCCAACTACTGGAAACAATTAAAACCATTTTATGGATGTACGCCTTCCAGCTGTACAGAATAAAGTCTAGCGCCAATATAAAACACCTTGCTTCTACTGAAGAATTGTAGCAGGGAACACTTTTGAAGCTATAGCCAAATAAACCAACAAAAGTGCCCAGTTATAATCGATCAAAACGCCCCTTCATGTAGTGTGCAATGGTCTTTGTGCCGATTGTACCACGAAGATTCAAAGATCAAAGTGAACAGAGTAAATATCTTCCAGCTGATAGAATGGAATATAATGGCCAAGTTTTTTTTCTGTTTTGCTCTCTGCTGATTTACAGCAGTTTGTCAATTGACATCATTTCAATAATGAATCACATAAACCAAATCCCAGTATTTGCAACCAATGGCGTTTTAATATTGAAGCTAATTGATTTAGGTTTTATGACCGTATAATGTATCACTGGGTTCAGATCTATGGAAAAACAGTGAAGAGGTTGAACGCTACGGGTTTTTCTCTGGCCAATGTTAATATTTGGTAGCCAATGGCTGAATTTTACAAGCCAATTTCTCACACACACGAATACATTTGAACAATTTTAGAATTCAAAAATAGACTCAAACAAACATTCAAAACAAACTGTTTACTGAGCTTCTATTTCAACCAATGCACAGATATAATAACCTTGAATAACCTTGATATATACCTTGGTTTACCTCTACTACAGTGTTTACCTCTTAGAAAAAATTTTATTCATGTTAAATAACAATACATTATACTTCAAGAGTCGTAAAGGGTCAGGTTTAGATAATATAAGCAAAACAAAAAATGTATGTGGCATTTCCACTGAGGCCTTTTGTTTAAATGTGCTTTCAATTGTGACCCATATCTTTTTTGTGTTTATACTTGCTATTGCATCATGGTTTTCTCATGCTTACAGAAAGTTACATCACATAGCAAAAAAAATAAATAAATAAAAAAAGAAAAAGGCATAAAATACATATTTGGGACAATAATTATTCACCATATTTTCCGGAATAACAACATTCTTCACTGTAATTAACAGCAATTCCAAATAGCAGCACATGTTTGAAACATAAATAAACAGGTTTCATGCAAACTGTTTTATTCCAACTTTTGTATTCTAACAAAAATCCTTTTGGAACCAAACATGTCATTCTGCAAACAAGTGACAAATGCAAAAGTAGACTTAAAAAAATAAATAAATAAGTGCAAGTTTGGGCTTGACGTTCAGAGCACCTGTGTAGTACAATGTTAAATAGAGACTGGGAGGTCTGGGACAAGGGCTGGCATCCAGGCATTCTCACACTGAAGGAATCTGTAGCTGTAAATTCTCTCCAGGACTTTACAGATGCAAGCTCATAAAGTAAAGACATAAACTACACTGCAGGGTAGCTTCCTGTATGCCAAAAAGAACACCCTTGGCAGAAAAATTTACATTTATAAAAGGTGTCACTGATGCGTTCGCCTTGTGTGACTCCAAACAGTCTTGAATTCTAGATCAAGATGTTTTGTGTTTGGTTTCGGCACATTCAGAACAGTCATGTCACCCCAAAGAAATACAATTTACCATTAGGTTTGAGCTCTTGCATGCAAAAGATTGCTCGGCAATGCCGGGTTATGCTAACATATTCAAGTTGTGAAAAAGAAAACAGACAACAGCTTTGAGAATTCTTAACCAAATCCCCAGGACAGGATTTTTGACAACGTGTTCCAATCCAAAGATGCAAATGTAATTTTGACGCAAAACTGGAATATCGCATAAAAGCCCAATAAAGCAGACCAATCGCTCCCCAGTTATGACAGAAAAAAGCTTTGCCATTGCCAATGTAATGTTATTGTGTTAAATGTAAAATTATTTGAGGTAACACTTCATTGGGTTTAACACTGAAAAAGGTGAAAATTCAACTCGCGACTTTAAATTGTGTTGTTGTAAGGTTGTGAATAATTATGTATATATTTATATACAATAACATTTGTGAATGTGTAAATAACTCAACAGAAATCTAACAATGTTGCAAAGAGTTTAAAACACGGGGGTTGAGACTCTCAACCACTCCCTGAACCTGCTTTGTGTTGCAAAGGTGTTAAAGCGATTACCATCCGCATCTGTGATTACTTTGGTTAACAATGGCGTCTGCCTCTGAAAGATACACCAGATTCGATTACTTCGTCACTGAGGAGCACCATATATGGTCACGGGGTCTCTCGAACCTACTGTCTGATTTACATTTCAACTAGACCCTCCTGTGGGAGTGAACTTGGATCGGAATGGTATTTGAGGAAGAACGCACAAGGAGCTCACTGCTTCTTCTATGATAAGCCCGTGATCTGGAAGGCCTAGAGCCCTTCCAGATCATGTGGCCTCTGCTATTGTTTTACCTTTTTCCTGTGTAACTAAGTGTTTGTTAATAAATGAGATGTTCAATCTTGTCAATAGTTGCTCTCTAATCACTTTCTAAAATAATGGTAAATGCTAAGAACTAAAGTATCACATTATGTAACAAAGTTTTAAAGGGTTAATTATGACGAGTGAGTGCATTTCTCTAATTATTAATACATAGTTATTTATAGCTTTAATCAAAGCTAATGATAAAGGTAAACAATAACCTTCTTATTAAAATATGGAGTCAGATTAAAGTTAAATTCAATAATTAAAGTTCCCGCAAGCTCTGAAAGACGGAAAATGGCTGAAAACCTTCATCCATGGTTGAAACCCGGTTTTGGATCAACCCATGGACCAGCCTAACAGTGTGTAATAAAATGATGATAAATCTACAACCCATCTCTTGGTGGGACAAATTAGCCAGTGCATTCACTCTTTTCCAGAAGACCACTGTAAAGATATTCAGCACAGAGAGAGAAAGCCGTTTTAAACATTAAAACAACATAATGGAATCACTTTGTCTTCCAGCGTTTCCCTTTTCAGCTTTTCATGTAATTTTGTTTCTGAGACTGAAAATAATGCTTGCTACAATATAAAAATAATGAAAAAAACAAACAAACAAAAAAGCTATGAAAGCTCCTAGTTAAATACAAATCTCAAAGTGTTTGGATGAAAGTGGGATATTATGTGTTTCCATCATTCCAGTGAGGTCAATGTGACTGGATCAGTGTTTGTTATAGTTCAGTGTGACCTGCTGTATAGATGTCAAAGCAAACCTTATCAGGTTTTCATGGCTAATTGGAGAAAAAAAGGAAAAATAGATGATGCAATCACAATCAAGAGACCAATAGCAAAAAAAAGAAGCAAATAAGAACTCGAAAACAGACAAAATTAACTTCTCTTTTCCTCACAGTTTAAACAATTTGCAAAAAATAGGCTTAGAGGCCTATTAACCCCAAAAATCTGAGCATAAGAAAACAAAATATCAATGGAACGTCAGCAGTGAGCTAAACATCGATTCTTGATCTATGTGCAGATAACTCTCTCTCTCTGCCCAAAGGTTAAGCCTCTCTGTAAGATGTGTAGAGACACTTCAGTCTCTTGCCGGCACCCTCTCAGGTTAATCGGGATAATCTCATACCCATCTTGTGATTAAAAGTGATCACACATAGCGCTGAGAGAATCCCCAGGGTGGCATAGCTGCAAGGGGAGAGCTTAAAAAGTATAAAAGCACTTTATTTTCAGAGTTCCCCAAAACAACCAGGTTTGAGTCTGTTTAGCTTCCACAATTAGGAACAAAATTTAAAAAGAATTATCATCTTCAGCGTCAACAAAGATAATATCTTCTCTAACAGCGTTTAGAAACTAACAAATAGAGATGTGAGCAGCCTCGTAAAGCCATGACATTGGTTGCCACCCATGTGTTAGTCTACATTAATGCACTAAACAAATTAAATCAGTACTTCAGCATCTGTGGGCGTTTCTCTTCAAGCTTCTTTAGAATAATTAAACGAGTGTGGAGGCCAAGAAAGGGAAGACAGAAGAGAGAGACCAGAGGAGGTCGAATGAGTGAGAATGAGAGTGTGTGCATTCCAGCAGCTTAACTCTTATTAAATATTCAAGTCACGTAAAGTGGGTTAAAACCTCAAACAGTACGCACATTCAGCTCTGCTCTACGGCCACAAGCATTTGGGATTTGAGGCCGAATGCGGCTAATCTCAGCACACAATGTCCTGCATTGCTCCAAAGTCAGGGATATGGAAACAGAGAGGAAAAACAGACCTAAACTTTACACCTGGGCATAGATGGTTGAAAATATATTGACACAAATCTCAAACCAGAAACTAAAGTGGCCTATCACCAAGCCACATCCTCAAGGTAAATCCTAATCATAATTGGGTATTGACCAACTCAGACACCCATGGACTTTTGTTATTGCTTTATATAAAGTAAAATCAAGTTCAACCACTAAGAATGAAATTTAAGACTCATATCATCCTTAGGTTTATCTAACTAACGACCATAAATTAACTATAAAAGATCTAAAATATAAATCTCTGTAAAAAAAAAATCTTGCATACAAGCCATCTATAACAATACCTAGAGCTTGAAAAATTGTGGATTGATGGATTTTTTTTTATTTACAAAATTTTCTCCACAAACATCTTAAAAAGATAAAAAAATAAGTGTCCCAGAGTCATAGATAAAGGAACACACATGAATTCGACATGTGACCATTTTGTTCGCTGAAACATTGAAAGTCAACACTAAAAGGACTTCAGATGAGCAACCAAATGGTTCTGAAGAGTCAGCAAATGCATATCTTCTGGTGGTTTGTACATTTTTAAAACATTTTTAAACAGAAATCTGTCTCAAGCACAGTGATCTGAAATGTGTTTGAAAATTAAGACCTAAAAATAGAATTTGATTAAATGCAAGACTTCTAAAAGCGTAAAATTTTGGATTTTAAACTTTAGGACCCGCAGAAACACTGTCTTAGGTCTGTGAGTTTAATTTGTTAAAAAATATCCTAAATGTTTCCTTTTAGTTTCAACCAAAATGTGCAGAAAGCATTACTCAGCCAAGTTACTCACTTTATTTTTTTTTAAGCGGAGACCTGAGTTGTGCTGATCTGCATTGTAATACACATTTTTTTATTATTAGATAACATTTCTTCAATCAAATCCTGATGAGTGAAACTTTATATATTTTTGTTGTTATGCTATTTATATTTCATTTTAACTGAATCCCCCTCTGCAGCCTGGAAACAGAATAGTTTTTTGACCGAATCATGCATTAAGGCTTGAGGCACGATGAAACAACAGCTCTGTCGGATCAGCAAACCTTCCTAATTACCAGCTCTGTCCTCAGTGATCCCGGCCAGCTTGCCAAACAGGTCTGTTGTCCTTCAACATTCATCTGAAAATGTTTTTGTGTCTTTGAGGAGCCTCTCCCCTCTCTGAAGAGTGGCCAAGAGATGGTTCCCTACAGGCAGGCTGGCCAATCACAGTTAATGCGGGCTAGAACACAGACAGCGCTTTAATTATTCCTCCGCATTGATGTCCCCTGCATCCATCACCTCATGCACAATAAGAGCCGATCCCAACAGAACAGACAGGAACTAATCTGCCCGATTTCAGTCCTGCTGCCATTGATTCATCCTTTCCAATTAGGTAATGGAGGGCAGTGGATAGAAAGCCAGTGACCAAGCGTTTATTGAGAGTAGTGATAGCAATGGCCTTTTTTGATCAATATAGAGAGCAAAGGCCTTAAGGACAGTTCACTGCTGGCTACCACCCAAGTCTAAACTAATGGCTTTAACTTTCTTTAGCAATAAACGGGTAGCAGCCAGAAAGCTCCATCTAGCCACATGAATCATCTCTATTAAAAGCCCATTCTTACAAGAAACAATAGATATTTTTACTGGTGATTCTATAAAATGACAAAACGAATCCAAACAGCTTTGATTCAATCAAAACAATGTTTTTAAAGGTTCCAGTAGATGCAAAAGCAGATGGACACATAGACATATGAGTCAGTATAAACTGACTGGGCAACAAGCAAATTAAATACAAGGCAAAAGTTCTATACAGCCACCAAAAAAAAAACAAAAAAACATTGAACGCTTTCAAAAATGTAAGTGTTGATCATTAGTCAATATAAATAAAATGCTGTGAATGAAATAAAAATGTATGATACGCTTAAAATGTCTTTGGCTTCATCTGACTATAGCTATGAGAATTTGTTTTCAGGAAAATAATTTTGTAACTATTATTATTAAATCACATAAAATGACCCATATAACGCAAAATCTTCTTTTGAGAGCTTTCTACCTTCTTTTAGTGCTGTTCCCTGATTAGACGCATGCCTGAAATTGTATTTACAGCTATTTGAGCAAATAAAAGTAAATAAATCCTCTGGAAGAGGAAATGAAAGCTTTAAAAAAAGACTCAATTGATTTTTATATCAAGTTATGGACATTAGGCAAAGTTCACTCAAAAGGGCGCGCTGGTATTTTTGGGGAAGACAGATAATACAAGCTTATTCAAAGACGTTGTTTAAGTCAAATTGTATTCTGAGAGTTATAAAAGGTGCAGTGTTTGTCTATAAAAGTCTAACTTTTATTGCAAATGCATTGAAAAAAATCATAATAATGTCTGTAATGCAACGGAGGTCTAGCTTTAAGCTTTATAGATTATAATATAAGATTATAGAGAGTCCTTGAAATCACACCAATCATGTCCCAATGATGTGATGTGGAGAGAAAACGCTTAATTTAAAGTAAAAGATTTTTACTGCACAATTGAACAAAAAAAACAATGGTCTGTAGCTTTTATTGCACAAATATTTTAATTTAAATATTTTAATTCAATATTCTTTTAATGTAAAATATTTGATTTAATCTATTTGTTTTAGATGGTAAAAGGAAAAAAAATACACATTGTGCAAAACATCTGAACTAATCTCAAAAGTAGATGAACATTGATGACAATGGCTCATCATCAATATTAAGAGAACTCCACTGCACCCAACATTTACCTCAGAAGCCACCAAGGACTCATTCAAAATGAACGGAAGAATTTAACGCCAGTGCCGTGTGGCTGGAAAGAAACCACTGGTTCTTAAGCTTGATGTGAGCTTGAGAATCACTAAGCAACAGCTATTGGAAAACACATTCTCTTGGGCTTGAAAGACAATGTTCTTTTGGTCCTAAATACAGTTCCTTTTAGGCTATTTTCTTCTGAAACTAGAAGCAAATTGTGATTACATTTCAATCTTAGTCCTGATTAGCACAGTTCTCTGTTTTTTCTCATGTCAGGCCATTACTACGCAATTAAAGATAGATTTCACCAGTAAACATTTGAGGGCTGGAGCCTCCCAATTCATCTTCCTTGAGACAAGCAGTATTAATCACAGAGACAATTAACACACCCACATGCATAGACAAACAAAATCTGTTTCCCAGCCTCAGCGTGCGGGAATGATGCTTTTCCCAGACATATTACATTTATGTGTCATTTAGGGCAGGAGATTTTACGCAGCAGGCAAAAGATTATGTCATTTTATTGCTGCAAACAATACATGGAACGAAATCTAAGTCCTGTGAACCTTTCATCAGTCCTTTTTTAAAAACACTTTCACAGAAATTAAAGATATAACTCGGACCATGAAAATGAATATTGCACCATCTCAATCCAGATTTCCTACAATTGGATGTTTAGATGATGTACTTGCAGATCCCACGAGGATATAGCAAAGTGTGTGCCTCCCTCAAACAAATTAACATTGGGAATAAAAAAATTAATAATAATAAAAAACATAAACTACAGATCGACAGATGTGTGGTTTCAAATCAGATGTACACTTAACAGCCAACATTTTGAATCTGCTTGAAAAATCCTTGGAGTGGCAAGGTGGGGCAGTGGGTAGCACCATAGCCTATCATTAAGAAGGTTCAAGCGTAGCGAGTGGCCTTTTTGGGAAATGATTAAGTGGCACCGTAACTAGATTTTTAAAGCAGTTTAATTTAGTGGCTGTTGACAGCTACGAACACGAAAGGAAATAAATTTGCCTTTCGTGAGTGCTTTTTTTGCATTATTTTCCCAAAATGTGTCTAAAAATAAGATAAAAAATCTTTCAGTTTGCCAAAACAAAGAAAAGTTAGGCCAAATTTAAATAAGAATTTCGGAGCTTCCACGAGAAGATTCGTTTGAATGATTCTGAACAAATCAACCCTTGACAGAAAGCATTCATGTACCCTGCTAATGGTTGGAAGCCACTCGCAAGGTGGGCGGGACCTCAGCCCCAGAGAATTTGTCAGGATACACCTCCTGAAGTATCAATAACAGTCAATGTTGACCAGTCTTTTTCAGAATTTTCTCCAATGAGTTAAGACAAAAAGCTACTTGGTGCAGCAAGCAATGACAAAAGACTTCCCTGAAAAAAAAATTAAGAAAATAAAAAGTCAATAGATGTATGGAAGCAATAAATAGTTTTTTTTCAAATACAAATTAATATAAAAATGATGATGCTGTTATATGTATTCTTTGGAATATGTGACCACTGGAGGTTACATAACTGAAAGAAGTAGGGACCAACATCCGCATGAACTGTGGGCCTTGACTAGACCAGAAACAAGACCGTACTATAGATGATGTAGCTCCATCATATACAACATGGCCATTTTGGGTGATGCTGACTCACAATTTATTTTCCATTTAAATTTCAGGCTGAAAATTCCCTGCTTTGTCAAATGATTAGAAACATTTCAAATACCCAAATTGTATCACAAGTGGGGATTCTAGCTAAAAGGCTGATCTATTAATCTGAATCTTGGAAATTATGCATCCAACATGCACACTACAAGGAAAAAAAGAGATCACAAGAAACGTAAATGTTGAAACTCAGCAAGAGGTTCAGCAAAATCAATCTCTTACAATGACGGCCCAGAACAATTAAGTTTCTAAACAGTTCCTCTTTTGAAGCCTTTGATGAGAAGACAGAAAACTTTGAAGTTTTCTCCGATGAGAAACATTGACGTGGGCCTCAAACACTTAACAGCAGTCGATCACACAAAAGCAAACAGATTCATTTTTGAAGGTCTGCATCAGACAAAACTTTTGATTAAACACGTTTACATTTCCAGCATGTTGGTGATGAAGCTACATCCGTTACATTTTCTATCGAATGATGTAAAGATCCAAGACAAGACATCAAAGGTGTTTCTTTTACTCTTAGTTTATATTTCTTTATAAAACTTTTTTGAAGCAAGCTTGACCAATACAGCCCCTGGCAAAAATCTTGTCGCTTATTTATATTGTAGAAACATCTGCTATTAACCGGACTTTCAAAAAAATAATTTGGCTAAACTAAAGTCCTCACAAATAATGTTCACGTCACTGAAATAAATTTGTTCAACTGAAAAAGATTTATAATTTAATCAAGACAGAAAGATCAAATTTTAGCAAGGCAAAACTTTTTTCGCCTCTACAGAAAATGAAAAAATTTACTACAAATTCAGAAATATGTCAGCTAATAAAGTAGTGAGATCCAACTTTTATATCTTGAAAGAACTTCTATGAGCTTAAAGGACTGCAAGCGGTTTGGTAAGGATTCATTCAATTTATTAATTCGAAAATAGCAAAAAAAAAAAAAGCAGTCTTGCATCCCTTCCAGAGTTCATCAATATTCTTGCACGCTTCATTTTTCATCCTAACCCATCATCCTGCTGCAGCTTTGGTGTCTTTTATGACTTGGAATATTAGCGGTAGCTAAGATTTCTTGGTATTTTACACTACTGACGTTGCCTTCCACCCTGCAGATCTATCGTACACCCCCATACCATGATTTTTTAACAGCTCTTGTAACAAGGCAACAATACTTATGACTTTGCAAAAAGTGACTAAGCTGTGATTTTTAAAATACTTATTTACTGTATTACTTATTTAAAATATTTTATTTTTCTTTGTGCAGAAACATTATTAAAATTATTTAATAACATGGATTATAACATGCCATTTCTTGTAGGAAAAAATCTTAACTAGCTATACATGTTTGGAAGCGGGACTTTGGGTCATCTTGTACACAGTGACTTATCAGGGACCAGAGCAAAATGTAAAACTTAAGTATAAAGTTTCTCATGATCTACTTTCCCAAATTGCTCTCTTTAAATACTTATAGATTGATGGTACTCAAATGATGGCCGTGCTCATTTTTGGTTAACGTGCTCTTTAAGAGAGCTGCGTGATCTGCAGCCAACTAGTCATAGAAGACAGATGTAGTCTCTCAAAAACTGAATTTCCTTTGAGACCCCAAAATAAACCTCCCCTGCCTCCTCCATGCAAGGAAAGGAAGAGTCCACTCTGCCTGATGTCCCAGCGGGCAAAGCAAACAGAGCGTGAGTTCAAGAGCGAGGGGAAACTTCCCAGAGTTCCGTTCACTCGAGATCAATGCCCCGCAACACACTCAAAATACACAAAAGCCTTCCTTTATCTAGACGAATATTAGCAGAGACGTCTCGACACAGTAAAGTTCTGGAGAGGGCTGAGATTAAAGGGGCTTTCGTGAGACTTCCATTCATCACAATGTGTCTACTGTAAAAGTGTGAAGAAATTATTGAAATGTCAAAAAATTGTTATATATTTATTCAAGTTTGAAAACAATACTTAACTTAATAAGCTTTAACACAAACATGGATAATGTTTCGTATTATTTTATTACCTAGCATTGATACTAATCTATTACATCAGAGTCAGAAGTGTGAAATTGTGCAGACTAAACCTGATCTGAGCCTTCCATTCAAGTTTCAGCACAAACAGCGGATGTTGAAATAGTATCCGGTCAAGGGATGGCAGAAGAAAGTGGAGACTAAAATAATAAAAACTTGATCATCAAACGTCAAGCTAGGTTTGGTTAGAAAATGTTTGGTCAGGCCGACTGCTGTGCAAATAATTCAGTGCATCTACAAAGAAAATATTTCAACAAGCTCCAGGAGGAGGACCAAGATTTCTGAGAATTCATCTCATTATTTTTGATCAGTTGTTTAAATTGTTATCCTTTATGTTTCTCTTGAAAGTTTGATCTAATTTCAATATTATATTTTTTAAACCAAATATTTCCAAAATATTTTATAAACAGTAATTTTTACAATACAGAGGAACACAAGTGGAATTCCATTCATAACCCATCATTTGGAAATAAAACACTTCTGGGACGTGGTTGTAGGACCATTCGTGGAGAAGCAAGTTTGTGAGATGAGACAGTGATGTTGGATAATAATGTGTTTGGGCTAAGCCATTTCCAAAATTGAGAGCATGAAATTCCAATGTGTTTTTGTTAAATAAAGAATTCAGTGTTTCTTTTGTTGGAACTTAGGGTGCTTTCACACCGGACTTGAACTAGATTTCGATTTCCCTTTTAGTTCGGTCTGTTTGGGCAGGTGAGAAAGAATTAAACAAACTCTAGATCGCACCAAAAGCAGACAAAAAAAGCAGCCCAAGACCTGTTTGACAAGGTGGTCTCAGGCCGGCTCCAAATAAACTCCAGCGTGGTTAGTTTGTAATGAGAACATGATCGACCTCCGATCCAAACTAACAACAAATGAAGACAACAAAAACATGCTTTCTGAAAGAATACAGCCAATGTACTTGCTTGCCCGTGGCATTATGGGCTGCCATTTGTCTGTTAACATGGCAGCGTTGTCATGGTAGCCCGAGGTCAAACTTGGAGTAGTAATTTGCGCACCATAAGCAATTAATACAATTAATAAAGTAAAAGATGCCAAGGGGTCATAATTAAGCAGTGAAGTCTGTCCAGTGCGTTGTCCCAGTCTACTTCCGTGTGCACATTCTTTCTAACCAATCAAAAAGCAGCCAAGAAAGCACGCACGGAAACCTATGTGGCCAATGAGTCGCTTGTCATTGTTTTCAGCTGGTGAGGACCAGAGAGAGTGTGATGAGAATTAGGATTGTAACAATGTATCGGTTGTTCCCCTTAGTCCAAATGAAACGAACTAGAGGTGTGAAAGCAAATCCCATGAAAAAGAACTGCCAAAAATCTGTACATTGCTGTCAGACAAGTGCCAATCTCTGTGATGTGCCAATCACAGATTCATCCATCAGAATCTAAGATGCAAGAGCACGCATCAGCTGTTCAGGGACCAATTCTGCTCTGCCCTGGAGTTTAGTGGTGGTGTGCTGTACACTACACTACTGCATCCAATGCTTTGATTTGAAAGCCATTCCACGAACCTCACTTTGATTGTATTTCACAAAAACAAAGCACAGCATCAACAAAATACAGTACCAAAAGACAAATTCCTTGAAACAATGGTTGATTTAAAGACTGAATAGCTGTGGATAAAATTATACAAAATGCACTAAATAAGTTTTGCTGAATTTTTAATTCAACAAAAATAGATACAAATAAACGAAATAAGATCTTTCCATGAACTACCACTATTCCTGGGAATATTTTTACTTATGCAAGAGTGTAAGATTGAAGAGTGATTGAAGAAAAGCTCTAAGATGTTGTTTGCCATCACTCACAGCCAGAGGAATCATGGGTGACACCTGCTGGGTTTCTCTCATTTTGTCAGCAAACTTAACGTTCATCTTGGTGCAGGCTGTTCTGCATTCCTCTGAGACTAATAACAGTGTGAACACAATGAAGATAAATAAAAGGTGGCTGTTGGACGGTAGACCGTATAAGGGGCAGGAAAATGGAAATTGAGGAGGGATATGGCCAAAGTTTTATGAGGAAACTGTGGTTTGCTGAATTAAATTAAGTTTGCCGGTGACCAACACTTTCGCTAAATACAGGGTAAAATATAATACTAGAGCTGCAAGAATCTGGATTACGCAAGTCAATTTTTTAATTTAGAATAAAGTACATTTTTTGATTTCAACATGTTTAGTTTACTGCAATGCTCGGTTCCAGTGCAGTTTGTTTCTCAGAGGCCTCTTCCTCCATGCCTTTTATATTCTGATCTTATCACTGCTGTCAGCATTGACTCTGCATTTCGGCTACTGGATTAGTGGTCCCTGATGGCTGTGCTAACCTCATGGAGGTAAACTACGGTATGTGAACATCACACTCTAGATGCCTTATGACTGTTTACATTGTTACAGAGCATTAAATGGTTCGATTTACCTGCAAAATACCAGAACACAAAGACACATGTAAGCTGAACGCAAGCATCTCACGTATAATCAGTGCTGCTTCCACTTGCATAAAGTTCAGCAGTTAGAAATGTTATTTGAGCTCATCTCTCACAGAAACAGCATTTGGTTTTATGGCCAACTCAACTTCAACCTCTAAAGTTAATGTTCCATTTTGCTTTGATTTGGAATTAAATAATGTCAGGATGTCTGGTATAGTTTCTACAATTGCTCCATGAATTAAGTTTACCATTATTGGGGACAAAATAAAGGCATTTTGAAAAATCTGATGACTGGATCTTTAGTGTAGTGGATGGTGTGCTGGACATCTACTCGTGGCAACACAGGTTCGAGTCCCGAATCTTTAAAAAGAGAGAAAAAAATAAAACCACTTACATTTATTTGTAGTCAAAAAGTAGTTTTGACTGATCTTGGATTTCAAGCACTGGCTACTAAACTGACTGGCTGTGCTTTCGTATTGGGATAAACTTGGGGATAGGCCCAACAAGTGACAGAAAATAGGTAAAACGTCTTTGGGTTCTGGTATTTTGCAGGTAATTCAAACCATTTAATGCCCTGTAACAATGTAAACAGTCGTTAGGCATCTAGAGTGTGAATTTAGCTCAACATTTAGGCCTCTGAGACACAAACTGCACTGCAACTGAGCATAGCAGTAAACTAAACATGTTGACTTAGCAGTAATGGATTGAAAGATTTGGAACAAAACTTCTTGTTAAACCAACAAGTTTCAAGAAAAATCTGTAAAAACAAATCCAGCCAAAAGGATAAAATTAGTAGATTCTTATTCGATTTAAATATCAACCTATTTATATTTTAGAAATAATACCAAACGTCAAAAGGTTTTTTCAGAGTCTCCTAAAATCAATTTATCAAGTCAATTATTCAACTTATTTTCTAATCTTTGATTATAACCTGATGTTAAGATTTACTGAAAGACATATTTACTTATATTTGCAGATTAAAAGAATAAGAATCAGAATGAGATTTATTGCCAAGTAGGTTTGCATATACAACGAATTTGCTTTGGTGACAGAGCAGACAAAATTCTGAGGGGCTAATCAGACAGTTCCACAAGATCCAATCCAGACTCAAAAAGTGCGCAACTGAAGCTTATTTCTCATCAGTAAACACTAATGATGTGCAATGATGGAAAAGTGAATAGAGTCCTGAGTAAAGCCCCTCTGCCAAGTCACGTCCCAGCATCCTCTACACAGGATGCACTCGAAGGTAGAATAAAGAACAGAGAGGCTGGCTTTACTTTTTAAGTGCACTATAGCATCCTCCATAGATGCCAGCAGCAGGGGAGTTTTGTGCTTCTAATGGATCAGACGCTTTTCTGACACACAACACCCCCACTATCCACAGGCCACAGCTAATCCTATTAGAATGAAGTGTGGCCCGCGCAGGACAGCAGCGTGGCATTAGATCCAGCTCAGAATCAAAGCTCTTGTCTCTGCTCATTAGCCATGAGAGAAATAAAAAAAGAAATAATTTGAGACTTGTATGCAGTGAGGTCGGGCTGTGTTCCATTAATTTTTTCCATTGATTCAATTTTCAAAGAATGGAATGTTTTCAATTTAAAGATCTTAGAAAGCATCTCTCCAGAGGGTATTCCTGAATATCGTATGTTCACATCACCAATTTATCTCATCAAACTGTGGAATGTGTTAATATCTGGTATATAACAGGTATAAAACACAAACGAGGCCATACCCCCAAGCTGTGAGCTTTCTATAATTACCTTTAGGTTTGAAATCCAATTATTTGTTTCAGTTAAATTGTCAAAGAGCCTGTGAGCAATTTGGCTCTTTGACAATTTAACTATATATACATAAGACGCACCGGCACATAAGACGCACCCAATTTTAAAAGAGGAAGATCTAGAAAAAAAGATTCTGAACCAAATACTTTTGTAAAATGTTTTATATCAACTGTGTAGAAGTTAACAGCCAAACATGTAACATGAACAGACAGTAAACAGTAAAAGTAACAAAAAAAAAGGCTGTAATGTTTTACTTTGCCCCCACTCATCACTCTAAAGTCCACCATTCGTTATCACCATCACTGTTCCAGTGCAACATTGCCCCCACATTAGTAATACCGTAATAGCCAGTAACATTGTCACTACATTACTAATAATAGCCAGTAACATTGTCACTACATTACTAATAATAGCCAGTAACATTGTCACTACATTACTAATAATAGCTAGTAACATTGTCACTACATTACTAATAATAGCCAGCAACATTGTCACTACATTACTAATAATAGCCAGTAACATTGTCACCACCTTACTAATAATAGCCAGTAACATTGTCACTACATTACTAATAATAGCTAGTAACATTGTCACTACATTACTAATAATAGCCAGTAACATTGTCACTACATTACTATTAATAGCTAGTAACATTGTCACTACATTACTAATAATAGCCAGTAACATTGTCACCACATTACTAATAATAGCTAGCAACATTGTCACTACATTACTAATAATAGCCAGTAACATTGTCACTACATTACTAATAATAGCCAGTAACATTGCCCTCACATTACTAATAATAACTAGTAAGATTGTCACTACATTACTAATAATAGCCAGTAACATTGTCACTACATTACTAATAATAGCTAGTAACAATAGCTAGTACTAATAATAGCTAGTACATTACTAATAATAGCCAGTAACATTGTCACTACATTACTAATAATAGCTAGTAACATTGTCACTACATTACTAATAATAGCTAGTAACATTGTCACCACATTACTAATAATAGCCAGTAACATTGTCACTACATTACTAATAATAGCTAGTAACATTGTCACTACATTACTAATAATAGCTAGTAACATTGTCACTACATTACTAATAATAGCCAGTAACATTGTCAATACATTACTAATAATAGCTATAACATTGTCACTACATTACTAATAATAGCCAATAACATTGTCACTACATTAGTAATAATAGCTAGTAACATTGTCACTACATTACTAATAATAGCCAGTAACATTGTCACTACATTACTAATAATAGCCAGTAACATTGTCACTACATTACTAATAATAGCCAGTAACATTGTCACCACATTAGTAATAATAGCTAGTAACATTGTCACTACATTACTAATAATAGCTAGTAACATTGTCACTACATTACTAATAATAGCCAGTAACATTGCCCCACATTAGTAATACCGTAATAGCCAGTAACATTGCCCCACATTACTAATAATAGCCAGTAACATTGTCACCACATTACTAATAATAGCCAGTAACATTGTCACCACATTACTAATAATAGCCAGTAACATTGTCACCACATTGCTAATAATAGCTAGTAACATTGTCACTACATTACTAATAATAGCTAGTAACATTGTCACTACATTACTAATAATAGCCAGTAACATTGTCACTACATTACCAATAATAGCTAGTAACATTGTCACTACATTACTAATAATAGCTAGTAACATTGTCACTACATTACTAATAATAGCCAGTAACATTGTCACCACATTACTAATAATAGCTAGTAACATTGTCACTACATTACTAATAATAGCTAGTAACATTGTCACTACATTACTAATAATAGCTAGTAACATTGTCACCACATTACTAATAATAGCTAGTAACATTGTCACCACATTACTAATAATAGCCAGTAACATTGTCACTACATTACTAATAATAGCCAGTAACATTGTCACTACATTACTAATAATAGCTAGTAAGATTGCCCCCACATTAGTAATAATACAGTGGTTCTCAAACTTTTTTAGTCGAGCCCCCCTTTAAACCTTTAAAAGAGTCTGGGCACCCCCAGATGTAAAATAATAATTATTTAATAATTAATTAATAACTATTTTAATGTAAAATAAATGTAACTACTCCTTAATGTTAAATAACTCATTATTTATAGCTTATTTAAGTGACAATTCGGTTGCATGGTGTTAAGATATGATCCTTATGCGCTCTTACCTGGTTAGCAACACTACCTAATTGCAGAGCACGTTACTTACGTTTGCTATCTCGTATGTACATGTGTGAGATGTACCGTTGAGAGATGATTTGAGTTTGAGTTTATTAAAGGAGAGTTTCAGTCATTGAGAGCGTTTTGCTTTCCTCACGCGAGCAAGAGAGAGAGAGCTCACGGCAGCAGTTCCCCTCGTGAGTACGGATGCGGAAGCACCGCTGCGGCTACCGTAGCCAAGGCATTGTGGGAAATGTAGTTTTTTTTCTCGTGTTCGTTATGACCGCGCTATGGCAGAGATGGGTGAAGACGTCAGCGCGCAGCGCTGGGTGTACAAATATGGCCGCGGCTTCGGCCTAGCTCAGGAGCTCCGGAGCTCTTACGCCTCTCATACGGCCGTGACCGGACTTCGCAGCGCTCTGCATTCGGTCGATAAGACGCACCAACTTTTTCCCCTCAGTTTTGGGGAAGAAAAAGTGCATCTTATGAGCCGAAAAATACGGTAATTGGTCAGGGATGACCCCTATGGCAAAAGCCGGAATGTACCTTTGGTATTAAAGTTGCCAAAATGACCTACAAATTGGAAAATTAACCTTTTCGGAGTTGAAAATAAAGTAAATGGTTTAGGTTACAGTCTTCTATGGACAGATACCAACATACATATGTTAATATCTCAAAAAAGTGACCTGAAAGTGTGTTCCTAAAAGAAGACCAGTGGCAGATATTCAGAATTTGCTTTATGAAAGTGGCAAATGACAAATCGTAAGCAGCAAGCTTCTATTTCAGTCTACGTGCTCCTAAAACGAGGTCTGTCCAGAAGAGTAGGGCAGATTTATGGATTGAACTAAGAGCAGCTCAGCTCTCTCTTGGGAGACTCTCTGGGCCACAGCAGCAGATCAGAGCAGCTTCGGACGTATTGAACTATGATGTACTTCTGTCCTCAAAATCTCCTACACCTCAATGAAATGACCTTCTTTCCCCTCTGTGCCTAAATCCAGATATTTTTAGCATTGTTCTATTAGTTACATAAAGAGATTTTCTAAATATTACATAAAAGGATTATTCTGTCATATACCAATATTCGGTTTCCTAAATGACTAATGAAATGAGAAAACAAAATAAAAAGAGTTAGATCTTTTCAAACTGAATATGAGCTGCAGACAAACGACACGTGAGAACACTGGACCTACCACAGTAATGGTGTGCTATACTCACAGCTCCGCATTCACTTTGAACCGTATTTGTCAAAGGGATGAAACCTGCTGGTTAAACATTGTTACCAAAGTCAGTTTCTAAGATGGTCATGAGGATGCTCTGTTCCAGGGAGTAACAGCTTAACATCTGTTCAGTTTGCCAGCAATGCCCTTTCTGACCAAAAGAATAGTTAAAAGTTCATTTTTAATGAGGAGTGAGCCAGTGTTTGAAAGAGCACACTGTTTATCCCAACTTTACCAAAAACCTGATGGAAAACCAGTGGCTTTTACTGGCCTTGTGTAGCTGAGCTGTAACATTACTGGAGTGGAAAAACATAATCAATGCTGTGTTGGTTGTTTTGTCTGACTAATGTATTATTTATACAATTTCTGACAAAAACTGAGGTAAAGGCTCATGATGAGTCATGTTTCAATCCTGCCATTGAAACCTCAAAAATTATGTGACACATTTATTTAAAATGCCTACATATTTCTGCACAATGCTTAGTGGTAATAAAATGGATTACAAAAAAGAGTGTCTTGAAAACATTTTCTTAAATTTATTAGAAATGTGAAGATATAAGATAATGTGACATTTACATAGAATTGCACTTTCTGTTGAAACAGATAAAAAGTAACAATGTTAAGGTGTAAAAAAAGCAATGCCTTTATAATAAAAATAAAAAGCATGTTTGAGAGAATACATTTATATTAAATTGTTTGCTTTTCATCAAATTTTAGAGAGAATTTTGATTTGTTTACTTCTCTTTCAATGGGTGGGTTAGGGGAGGGGTCTCCAGTTACAAGTTTTTTCCCTCAGGAAGAGATAACATCCATGCTGTCCTCTCACACGGCCATGCTACAGTCAGCATAATCACATTGATTTTCTCATAAGTAGAGCTGAGACGCTGCAGATGTAATGGGGAAAGGGTCTAGATAATGAGGATGGCGCTGCAGGGTTCATCTGTTGACCTGCAGGGTTGATCTCTGCTAATTGATCTGTTTATTCTTTGCTGAGCAGAACTGAAGGCACGGTTTGATTGTAATGCTGGCTACTGCTCCTTGAATTACAAACACTTCCTTAATAGCCATTGGTGATCTTTCAATATCTAAATTCAATCCATCCTTTGTAGAGCACACACCATTGTGCTTTGGAAGCTTGGCTAGTAAAAAAATAATAATAAAAATGTATTTCTTTGTAAAACTGACATCCATTCTGATGGTATAGAGTTGATGAAGTATTAAGAGATTGTCTTTAAACAACATTCTTCCTCAAAAATGTTAAGTATCTACACAAATATGTGATATTTTTTGGCCCAATGAAGGGCTTTAAAGAAAATTATTATAGATATTCTGAGTTTTATGGTTTACTGCATTTTTGAGGGTCTAAAAACCACAGATTATCACTCACATCAGAACTGTTGAAAATTATTGATTGGATTTCAGATAGTGGGTGTGGCAAAATGGCTCTATAGCCCAGCCTATCGAGTTTGACATTAAGGTGCTCTAAAAGTTAGTTGTAGGCAAATAAAATTACAAAGACTTAAATATAAGTCGTATGAATCGCATTTTTAAAACAGACTATTTTGCCAACCTCTAAAAACAGCTATTTTTACCCTTTACCAAACTCCAAGAGTCCATGTCTGAACAAATATATATCCACTTACAGTGCACTTACAGTTGTAGTGCCACCTAGTGGCTACTTGGAATGTCCCATTTTTTGCTTGAACACATAGCCTAAAAATTGCTCAAAGTGAATGGTGCAAAATATTTGCCACTGAGAGACGATGGTGCCTTAGGTGCTTGAGCCCTTTGATCGCTGCTCGCAGCTTTAATTAAACTGCAACTATTAAACCTGAACCTAAAAGTGCATAATAGTTCTTGCATAATAATCGACTAATTGTCATTAAATTAAACATGTTTGGCAGCCAACTGCTTCAACTAAACGAATCACTTTCATCTTTTCAGTCACTGCATCCCAAATATTAATGATGTGGATTATCCCCTACTTATACAAATGTCGCAAACATACATTTTAAGATGCAAGTCCATGTAAAGTTTTTCAATCTTTAAGAAAGCACGTTGTAAATGGATCTTAGGTCTAGACAGATGTTTCTCTGCTCAAACTTGCCTTGTAGCTTCTTGAGCACGGCCACTTCCATCTTGAGAACCTGCTTGGGTTGTTGAGCCGACTCTGCTTTCAGAGCCACACTGCTGCGGTTCATCAAATCTAGAGCCTCATAGATCTCCCCGAACCCCCCTCCACCAATTTTCTTCATCTGAAGTGAAAAGCATTGAGTTTAGAAAGAATAAAGACAAGACACTTTTCATTTTGTTTATTTTTTTGATGTTTGAGAATTGCAGAATTAAGCTGAAACATTGTCATGCCATTTAACAGATTTAGATTTAGCCGGCTTTCTTCGCTGACAGAGACTTTTAAATCTGAATAAAGAAAAGCAACACTTCTACAAACAGGTTATCGATACTTTTCTTCAGAAGGGACAGCACGTTTAAAAAAATGCAAAAACAGTAATAAACCACATTTCTGTTGAAACTGGAAAAGATAGCAAAGATGATTTCTCTAGACTTCTTTATGTCTCAGTCTCTGTTGTGCTTCTTTGTTTCTCTGAGCTTTTGCTGCGCAGTGACAGATCTCTGTTTCTCTGAGGATTATTCTCTGTTGATTCAGCACTGGGATTTATGTAACATGATTCATCACAGAAAGCAATGTTTACTGATCAGTGCCCTGCCAGGATCTGACCAGTGTGCTGCACAGATCCTTCGAGAAGTGAGTCACAGCCTGATACTATCATCATGACCATATTGTGTGCAAATGAAGCTAGACAGAGTACCGGATGGCAAACGCTATTTTCTAATGTGGAGGGTGTGCCATCTCTGTTAATCATCAGATCAGAGTATCTGGCTATTAACACAGCAGTGTTCGCCCAGGACTTGTAATAGATAAACCTGTATGTAGACTTACTACTTTCCATCGCTCCTTCACTAGAATGCCTGTCGACAAGATGTCTGTCTGCTCTGGTCCAGCACTCATCCTCTCTGTGCTCAGTCTCTTAACTCCAGCGACAAGAAACAGGCCTTGGCATTGGTCCCCTGTGGTGTCCATGGACCCAGAAAAGAACACTGTGTTAAGAGTGACACTTTGTACTCTAATAGCATTCGAGATTTAAGGATGTGTCAGTAGACGTGGAGACATTAATTCAAAGAAAGAAAAACATGAGCTGAAGACATCTGAGCAGAGTTTTTAATTCTTTAACAATAACCAATTAGAATACACTATTCAAGTCTGAACCTGAAACACTATATTGACTAGCTGAGATTTGTATGGATTCAATTTTCAGGGTTATATGACCTGATTGGGCGGTAAGTGGGTAGCACTGTTGCCTATCATAAGAAGATTGTTAGTTCACGACTTAATCGGTTGACCGCCAGGTCACAGTATGAAAAAATTCTGTATTGCTTTAAAGTAGATTAGAGAGCATCCACTTAAAATTTAAACGAGTTATAAAGTGAATTGTTTATTTGCTAATGATGCTGTTTTGTAGGTGGGCTCAAACCGCACGCGATCGCATGTGGTGAAATTCTCAATTGTTCAGTAGTGTAACCACTAGGGGTGTAACGGTTCACGGGTAGTATTGAACCGTTTCGGTACGGCCTGTTCGGTTCGGGACACTTGCGTACCGTTTCGGTATTCAGTATTTTTATTAAATGATATAAATCTATTATTAGCGCGATATTAAGCACAGCGGAACAAACCGAACCGAATGAACCAAACCGAACTCTCCAAGACACTGTACCGAACCGAATACGATTTTAGCGTACCGTTACACCCCTAGTAACCACCCAATTACATTGTACTTAACACTTGGAGTGAACACTAAGTGCTAAATACAACGTAATATAGGGAGTGAAAGTGACGTTAGGACCAAGTATGGAGTGACCCATACAAGGACTTTGTGTTCTGCATTTAACCCATCCAAGTGCACACACACAGCAGTGAACAAACACACACCGGGAGCAGTGGGCAGCCATGGCTGCAGGGCCCGGGGAGCTGTGGTAACTGGTGACTTGCTCAAGGTCACCACAGTAGTGGTTGTCACAGGAGGGGAGAGAGTTTCAATTTGTAATACAAATTTAGTCATTTGTAATACAAAAAAGTTTGAATTTGAAAAACATTCATTATTAATTATATTAAAATTAATTGGGAATAGTCACATTATTAGAAGAAATAATTATTAATAAAATTAATTACATTTGTTTTGTTGATTATGGATTTCACTCGAAGTATCAAGAATTGCCAGTAAAGAAAATCACAAAACCAGACAGAGAGCCGGTGAGAGATGGATCGGGATTCTCACCCTACACTTCTGTTAACTCAATCACTCTCTTCAACTCCATTGCGGGTTTTCCTTCCTCCCCAACCCTTAATCTCCTTGAATAAAGGTTTAACCTCCTAAAACATTATACTTCACGTGAGTTATTTTAAATATATGCCAAACCCTAACGTATATGTGGCGCCATACCAGTAATAAAAATGATATCTTAGTACCTAGATGAAATGCCCTGGTTTAAAGACTTCAGTGATTGACAGCTGTCACTTTTGACACCCCCGCAAGTTAAAGTCATGCTGCGTGAAATGTTGAAACTAAAGATTAAGATTAATTGCAATTGCAATTAATAATTTTAAAACAACTACTGGAATTTAAGTGAACAGCTAAGCTTACCTGCTTTTTATATGCTTTTTATATTCCACAAACACATGAAGGCATCGCTTTTATCATTTAACTCTATTAAAATCCTCCTAACTTATGAAACCATTCCTTTATTATATATCTTTCATATCACTAGTTAAGGTGAGATTTTTTTAAGAGTTTTGAGAGACTGGTTTAAAGGCCCGCTGTTGAAATGTGATCCGATCTCTTCATGCGTTGCGATGCTAGCACACTGTAAACACACTGATAATATAGAGAGCCCACGCCAAACATGTGCCAGCTCATTCATTCATAGAAAATTAACGTTGAAACAATCGCACTACTGCTTTGGTTGGTTTTCAAGCAGCTGTCACTGAAGGCACGTCATTGAGTTGTGCGCGTGTCGTCTCCATGTTACTCACCTCAGTCCCGATCCAAGCGCCGGGTGTGGTTTAAAATCCTTACAAAATGCGATTTGTTATCTTTTAAAGGCAACCTGGTGGTTTACATCCATGATGAGGGTAAAGATTTTTCCTTAGCGTAGACATTTACCCGATCAGCGCCGTGTTTTGGGGAATGTCGCTTTATTATCGCGGATCTTTCAGCATCCATCCGCAGCTTCGTGACGCAACGTGTTGCCAGATTGAACGCTGAAGTGTAGCACAAATTGTACACTATTTCACTAATGTACACACATTTGTATAATAATTACAGAATTGATGTACGTAATTTTTGAAAACCGTTATAAATTAAATGTTACAACTAGGAAAATGTCAAACCATATCTTCATTGGAAATAAAGGTGACAAGTGGAATTGGTTGCCAGATTCCAAACAGTCAAAATGACTAGGCTGTAATAATAGTACAGTATATCACAAATTGAAATTGTTCTTTTTCCACATTTAACTCTATTAAACTAATGTTTCTGTGGAATTTATTTTTACAAAAAGAGCAATGCAAATCAGTATTTTTCTTTAATTTATTTAAAAATGAATTTGTTGGGTAAAATTATTGTAGTATTTTAAATTTCCCAATTTTTTGTTGATCCTGAAATTCAAAAGAAACCGTTGCGTCGCCTGTTATGTCAAGCGAGTGTGCGAAGCGACCAATCAAATCCGTTTGCCACTGCCCAACGCGGAAATGGTCGATTACATAGCATTAACTTGTATTTTAGCGAAGTAGATTATATAGAAAATTTCACACAATTCACTGATTGTTTTATTATATGTGTAATGTTCTGATTATACTATCAAGAAGCAGTCAAAATGCGCAGAGATTTACAGGCTGACGAAATTGATTTTCCGGTTCTTTGAGCCACAAAGCGCCCCCTTAAGGAGAATTTATAGCAATAACACATGTCTGTCTCCACTCTCCAACAAGCGGTGACACCACAGTCAATATACAGCCCAAGGTCTCTAACCTTATCTAAAGTACCTGGATTTCATTTAATAGAGAAATTATGGAGGTGAATGACACAACTGAGCCTGTCGAGAGGTAAACATAGCTTCAGCTGCACCCAAACAATGTTGTCGCTGCTTTGTTTTTGAGATGCTGCTGTCTTTACGACTATTTAATGTTGTGCATGTCATTAACGTTAGTTCATGTGAAAACTTGACATTTAAATGCAAAACTGTATTCCTTATGTCCCATATCTTTAAACATCGTTCCAGTGTCCCGTCGATTTTTACGAGGGAAGATAAGTTTAAGAAAAATCACGAAATCGCATTTTACAGGTAAATTGCTTCAGAGTTACTGTCTACTATGATGATGCTATTGATTGTTTTTATAGTTATATTGCTAACTGAACTGTGCACTTGTACCAGGCGTCAGAGAGATAAAGAGTCTCTGTACTTCTGCTCCTTTGAGACTTTGGTGTTCACAGACAGAGGAGTTAGGCTGGAGCTCTCTGAACAACAGTCACAGGTGTACAATCATTCATTATCTCACACTTTCGACATCTTAAAGTTGATTAAATTAGCATTTTCTGTGGGAAATTTGAGAGTGCTGATAGCTTGGGCTGCTGCTCTTTATCACATTGAGTTTCAGAGCAATACAAATAAACCACCAACAGCATAACTTAACATCAGCTTCATGGTTTAACAGCTTGCCACGCTCAACATTATGTGCTACACCTTTAGGAGAAATGATCGAAACACTGGAATAGTGCTCTGCATTAATGAGTACTCCCCTTTTAAAAATTACTTTAATCAGTAGCTCAATGAACAACTCACAAACTTTATTTAACTCCTATAAACCATATATAACACACAACAGCATCTTCAGAAGTGCACATGGTCACATGATTTGTCACGCTTCAGCATGAACTTGAAACACAGATGCTCAAAATCTTTTGACCAGGAAATGTGCTGGAATTAAAAAAAAGTGGGGGTATTAAAACACCCACATCCCCACAGTTGCAATACCCATACCACAGAGTGACATTTTAACAGAGTTGTATTTAAAAATCACTACTGGGGTTATTCAAACCTAAGTATGTTTGACCAATAGATGTCACCTTTCCAAAATAAACTGTCAGTGGAGTGGAGTCTGTATCTGTGACTGGTGCCTTTGATGCTTTTTGATTACATGACATGACCTTAATGCTAGCTGTGATTTTTATACTTTTTATACTTTTAAACTAACAATTCTTTTCTTTTCAAATGTTCTGGTAGATAAGGGTGTTGGTTTTCAGATAGTTAATTTAAAAATCTTTATTATCATGTTATAATTTGATTGTTAATGTAGTATGGCTTGCTATTTAAATCTTTGCTTCAAAAATATGAAACGATTAGCTATGAAAAAGTGTTTGCATCTTACAGGATCGTCTTTGTCTTCAAATATGTGCAGCCCAAAATGGTACAATCCGAGTTTTTATTGAAGAGCTTGAGCCGGTAAAACCACGCTACCGGGTCCCAGACGTACTTCTCGAAGAGCTAAGATATGAGCCGTAAACATTAGCTTCATTACTCTGCAGCATTTCCACCACAGTTTTCTCTCGTTGGTCCTAGTGTTGTCTCTCTGACAGGATGAGGCTTCACTGGAAGAGAGACGACTGTGTGTGTCTGACGTGGGCTCTGGGAAAGAACCAGGTGCTAGTTTTCTTTACTCCTTTCAAGCTGGAGATCTGCTGTGATGGAGAGCAGATAGTCACCCTCAACTCTGAAAACAAACTCTGCTTTGAGACTCTGCAGGATCCAGCAAGGTAAACCCAAAGCATGTACCGGTATATGTATATATCCTGTTGTTTTTTTTGTTTTTAACACTGTTGGATATCTTCAAGGCCTTCTTCAAAGTCATCTCAGGTAAGCTTTGTGTTTTGGGTTATACCGTGAGGGTGTAGTAGGGAAGGAACCTTCTAGTGGTGACATTATGTTCTTGCTTTTTAAAGGGAGAGGTCACTGAAGATGCGCTTTGGAAGGAAACATTCAGGGAATTTGAAGACATCAAAGCAAATGGTAAATTCATTTACAGAAAACTCCATAAATTGGTTGTTAATTAGGGCTTGAGTCTGAAGGTGCGTAGATCCCCATTGACCATTATTGATTTGCAGCTTTTGTTGCATTTTCGAGGGTCTTGACGTGCTCGAAAAACTCACAGAATTTCACATACACATCAGAATTGGTGTGGCAAAATGGCTCTACAGCGCCACTTGTTCAGCTTACGTTGCACACATTTCTGCTTACGTTGCACTCTCAGTTTGTTGTACTCAAAGTTTGGCACACATATGTAGGGTACCAAAATTGAGATGGAAGTAATATGGACTGTGTTTCCAAAATTGACTGGAAGCCGGCCACTTTTGCTACCGACACTACTTTATACTCATCTAAAGGCATTTGGGATGTTAAATTGTGGAGCAAACTATGACCTCTGCACCCTCAGAGGTCATAGTTGCTAATAACTAAGCCTAAGTGGCTTACAATGTCTGATTGGGTTCAAATTTGGCAAACGCTTAAGCATAATAATAGTAACCTACTGTGCCAACGTGGAATATACCATGTTCTGCTGTTTTGGACCGCTATTTGAAGGACATGTTTGAAATTTGGAACAGTTGTGTGAAGGGCCAAGGCGTTTAATAAAGGTAATTGGAGTGAACTGACAGGAAGTCTTTTCTTGTAAAATTTGGCACAGTTCCAAGCCTTGTACTTTTACAAACTCCTACCAGAAATTTAATTAATCACCACCAAACTCTGACAGTCTTATCTAAAGGCCTTTGCAATTTTAAATTGTGAAGCTTTTCAGATTTTATTAATGTTTAATTTTTGGCAGTTTGAATTTCTATGTTTAGCCATGAAGAAGGAAGTTGTTATATCTGGGCTGTACAATGTCTGATCGGAAGGAAATTTGCCAAGTGTGTTAGGAGTCCACGTCTAAACACTACATAGAGCATCCTATGGTGTCAGTTATGGAATATGCCATTTTCTGCCGTTTTTTTTTACAGCTATTTCAAACTATGTTCGAATTAAACATTTGAAATGGCTTATGTAAAGGACAGAGGCCGACAAAAAAGTATATTGGACTGAGTCTCCAAAAATTATGATTTTGTCTTATACCTTAACCAATGTCTCCTAGAGTTTATATCTGTTCCCTGGAAAATTCCATCAGTCTTATCTTAAGATTTGTTGGATGTTACATTGCGAAGCTTTTTCACTTAAACTATGTATGTACAGTAGCCGTCAAAAGTTTACATTTCACCATAAAGAGGAAGTTCTTATAACTCAGCCATGCAAGTCTGATTGGTCCCAAATTATGTTAACAGTTCTCGGTTATAGCGCCAACAGGTGGCTACAAGAAATAAAAAATTTAACATTGACGACGTACTTCTTTTTGACCAATTTTGACATGTGGTAAGAATATTGGCCAAAACAATACAAGAAACTATCTAGACCCACAATTATTCTGATTTCTGATTGACTTGTGCTGCCTGGGGGTCATGACACTTTGAGATTTTCATGATTTCATTATTCTGTTTTTCTGTATTGTTAACATTTCTCACTTGAATATATCTTCTAAATAAGGATTGGTCATAGTGCCTATTGCAACAAATTGGCCACTGAGATGCGGAGGTTCTCGAGCTCTCATCATTTTTGCTTTTGCTTCCTAGTTTTAAAATTGATTGATACTCAGAGCTATTGTTGGCTTTACCCAACCCTCAAAGACTCATTTACAGGACAGAGATGAGTTTAAATACAGCGGTAAAGTTGTAATAGTTCTTCAGTTTTGAAAAAAGTGAAGTCAGCAACATGGCTGTTAGCATAGCTTAGCATAGATCATTGTATCCAATCAGATAAGTAGCATTTCAGTTCAAAACCAACAGAGTTGCTTTAAGTACAACAGAATTTTCCTACTTAAACCTATTTGAATCTCTAATGATGAGTCCTAACATGTTGAAAGACTAACGTTGATGTTTTGTGACCTATTCCAATGTTCCCTATACACTGTTCCAATGTATAAATCAAGAAACTTTGCTGGCTGCAGCAGGTGAAACGATATGACAAATACAAATGATTATTATCACTTAAAATCATATTGATTTATTAACAAAGAGATTGTGTTTGTTGTAGGTCCTAGTTCTGTGGGAATGGACTTGAGTCTCCATGGGTTCCGCCATACGTATGGACTTCCTGAACATGCTGATTCTCTGCTCTTGAAGGACACCAGGTAGAGTTCATGAGATAACAACTTTATGCATCATTTAAAACCTATTTTGTCCATTTTCATAGCACCATGGAAGCATACCGCCTCTACAACTTGGATGTGTTTGGCTATGAGATTAACAGCAGGTTGGGACTTTATGGTTCTGTTCCCCTTCTGGTTGCTCATAAGCCTGAGAGGACGACTGGTGTGTTCTGGCTGAACTCCTCAGAGACTCTGGTGGATGTCAAGTACAGCCCTCACCAAAATGTGGTAAAAATATTATCCTTTTATTCTTATTGTTTTTTGTATTTTATACAGTTGTTTTTTAGTATTTTTTTTCCTTTAATCAAATTATATTTGTGGACAGAAAGTGAATTTTAAATTATTAACATTTGAAATGAATGGAAATTTTTTATTTTTCTTGAAAATGGAGATCTGACCTGGGTCCAAGACCTTAACTCAGATAAATGAATAACTGGTTTATAAGCAGCATTTGTTTCACGTCTGAACCATTTCTTGCCATTTCTGCATTTCAAACATTTCCTTGTTTTAAAAAAAGAGATACAACGTAAATTAGAAACTCTGCTTTAATTTTAATGATCTCTTTTATATACCAACAGAGAAGATAAAGAACCTCATCAACGATACCCCAATAAACTTCGGGGTGATGATCTAGGATGATCTAGCTAGGATGATCAGGGTCATTCAGAAAGTTTCTGTTGTCATAATTTAAAAGAGCTAAAAACTATGAGTAGAAAAAAAAGTTTTTCTGTTTGTAGTTCAACAAAAAACTTGTGTAAACTTATGAGCAGAGCTGTGTAAATGTGCATGTGTATATATGCACTGTGTTAAAGGATGAAGATGAAGCACGTCCAGAGAAGAAAAGCAAGTTCTCCCCTCGGACTGATGTGCTGTGGATTTCAGAAAGTGGTGTAATCGACTGTTTTATTTTGCTGGGACCCACAGCTGGCCAGTTGTTCACGCAGTATGCTCAGCTTACAGGTGCGTACCTTTCCTCTTGATTAGATTAGCTGAAGTTATTAAATCAAAATGTCGCTTATTGCATAATGGTGATTAACAGAACGCCAGAAGCTAAAACAAAATAGGAAGCACAAATGCAATTTCTGTCCTTTTTATGGAACACACTTATATGAACAAATTTTTACGTTTAGTACACAGCAGTTTAAATAAAACAACACACACTTTCTCTACTAAAGCAAATGAAACTAAAATTGCAAATTACGTCGGTTTCCGACTTAATTTTCGCAATCCAGTGTTTTTAGACAGGGCTTCAGTTTAAGTTATCTAATACATTTATCTGGCAATATCAGCTTCTCTTGATAAAATACCAGATTCCTAAAAGTCCCAACTTTTAAAGTAAAGAGTTTTTTAATGATTTCACCTGAATCTTCAGCTTCAATGTTTGGAAACCTTGTTTTTTCAAATATCCTGACCACTAGATGGCACTAGTAGTCAACCTAGCTGCTAGCAATATGAAATCAGGGATGTTCTCGAGCCCCTGGTAAACATGTTAAGGGCCTAGGGGGGCAACCTCCTGCTGTCCTTCTCCATAGGAAGTGACTGAACTGCAGTTCTTCAACTGGCCACTTGGACTGCCTCCAGAAGTGAGCAGGTTCTCATTCACTCCAATGGTAAATTGTCCAACTTTGGAGGTGAAAAATGTTTCCACCCCTGGCTCCATTAGCTTTGTTTAATTAGATCTCTAGATTTACCTTCATGAACTTCATGAATTTCTGTTTAAATTCATTTGTTTAAGATTTATTGAGCCTTAAAGTTATAAATAACTAAGGGCGTGGTTTCTTGAGGGGCAGATGATTGACAGTTTTTTTAGCCCGTCTCATCTTGTGTCGTTCATTCCAGCTATTTGATACAACATTAATATTGCTCCTGAAGTGACAGATAAGTGTGTCTCAATTGGCTGGCAGAGAGAACCCCCACCCAACCCTCCCTCCATCATAAAGTCTATCGAAATCAAGCAAAACTAAAGAAAAAACAATTCCTCCAAAATAATGCTATTTACACAATTGGTTTGTATTTACACAAATGATTTTCGATGTTTATCTATACATTGGATGTAGTCGTGTGTTTGCATGTTGTGCTCAAATCATGTTTGCGAAGGCTTTAAATGGCCCAATAGCAGGAGGCGGAGTCACGGCGTCCATTTTGTTTCATCCATTGGTCACGGTATCCTGTAATCTTTGTATTGTTTAGCAGCCGATACAGCTTGTGATGCTGATGTGGTCTATAAAATCTACAGCGCTTATATTCCAAAAGCATTTTTAATATTTAACTTAATCTATTGAACAAGAGCTTTATCCTGTTGCAAAACAAGAGAAAATGTGAAATTCTTCTTTTTGAATTTGAATTCTACTGGAGTGAGTTTCTAAAACCAACAGAAAGTGAATTGTTTTGGAACTCTCCAAAAATGGCACTTTTGCACGTAATACATTAATGACCTGCTCCTAGAGATTGTATCTGTTCACCTCAAAGTCTTAACTTGTTGTTGGATGTTAAATTGTGACGCTTTTTTTGTACGCACAGTGGCTGTTGAAAGCTGACTTTTCACCATAAAGCGGACGCTGTTTTAAATCAGTCATACGATATCTAATCAGTCCCAAATGTACCAACTTTGTTAACAGTTCATGTCTGAACGCGTCTACGATAAACTCTCTCACTACCAGGTGGCCACAGGAAACACAGCATTCAACATAGGTACTTCTTTTTAACTAAAGATAAAAGGCCAAAACATACCAGAAAATATTTAGACTCATAAATATTCAGATCTTGACCCTTTGAGATGTGGTTTTCATAATGTAATTTGCCTGTGTCATTTGGAATTGTAACAATTCTCACTTGAACTCGATCGACTCAAAGTATTACTGCAATGAAAATCTGTGCTTTAAAATTGAAACATTGCAGTGGTTACTGGAATGAAAGCATTTTATTGTTATTTATTTGTACAGGAGATGAAGGTTATCAAAATCTTCAAGATTTTAAAAAATATTTAACAAAATCTAATTGTTAAAGACTATTTCAGACTTATAGAGTGTTAAAACCATTTTGTTTTGATGTATTCTTTAAATGTTTATCCCATTCTGCCCAAGAACTTAAGTGTGCATTGAGCCCTCAGTGGAATAGAGTTGGGCCCCCCTGCTTTATTAGAAGGATTCGTCAGATTTCGGTAGGCTTTGGTTTAACTGACCCTCAAAAGCTTTTTAAGATGGTGATTATCCCAGAGGGTTACAAACAATGTTCTTGAATAGACTAAAATTACTAAAAGTGAAACGTTGCAGAGGATTTGTGCAAGTTACAAATCTGGAAAACCCAATGGAGTTTTATTATTTCTCTACCAACAGGCTACCAAGCTCTTCCTCCACTCTTTTCCTTGGGTTACCACCAATGCCGTTGGAATTATGAGGATGAGGCTGATGTGAAAGCTGTGGATGCAGGATTTGACCATCACGGCATTCCCTATGATGTCATCTGGCTGGACATAGAGCACACAGACGAAAAGCGCTATTTCACCTGGGACTCAAAGCTTTTTCCGAACCCAGCTGAGCTGCAGCGTCACCTCCAGCAGAAGAACAGGAAGGTATGGCTTTGTCTTATGAATTAAGCATCACAATAATGTGTTTTATGTCTGTTATGGTTCTCTTTAGCTGGTCGTTATTAGTGACCCTCACATCAAGACTGATCCTGATTGGACAATGTTCTGTGAAGCCAAAGAAGGAGGCTATTTTGTGAAGAATCGAGATGGTTCCGTTTATGAGGGCACTTGCTGGCCAGGTAAATGTCTAATGATCTCTGTCCAAGTCCTGTTTATGAGCACCACACTTAAAAATTTATTATCGACTTCTCTATGGGTAGTCAAGATTCTTCTGTTGTGGATCCATGGCCTCATAATTGGATAAATATTATGTATTTTTTAAATATAAAGGGGCAAAACAGTCTAGTCCTGGGGGAGACACACAGCTGGCTCTCTCAGGATCTTCACTTTCCCCCTTCCTTAATGGCCATCTTCCCTAGGATAGCTTTCTTTGTGGCTCAAACAGGAGAGCACTGCGCTAGCAACGCAAAGGTCACAAGTTCAAAGAAAACACAGACAAAAATGTGTTCATTCCTTGAAATGTAAGTTGCTTTGGATAAAAGCGTCTTCCAATCGCATACATGTAAATGTAATATAATGGATATCTGACAGCTGTTGGGGTTGCATGCACTGCATCATAAGACTGTAGTGATGGTATTCACACTTGAAAACATTCAGATATTATTCAATTATTTGACATCTGTTCTTACAAACTGCTTGCCTTGTCTACTGCGTTTCACCTACTGATAAGTATGAAAGTAAACCAATTCTAATCCGCCCATTATCTCCTCCAGCACTCTCTCGTTGTCTGGGCTACAGTTCAGTATGGTACTCTTATCTCAGATTCCGCAGTTACTCCAGTTTTTCAATACTTTTCCCTTTAAAACACCACCAAGTGGAGTCACCTGACCCTGCTCCATTTCCTTTAATAATTTAAAATCAAGTAAGCAAAAAGAGGCCCCAATTGAAGGAAAATTAGATCTTTGGTGAAATGGGACAGTCTTTGCACTGCGTTGTGACATAGGCGGTATTTGAAGGATGCAGAACCTGGATTGGGCTACAACTTTTGTTCTATTGCATGGAATAAATGGTCCTCTGAGTCTATGAACCGTCTTGTTCTCGACCAAGACCACTTGAGCCTACTTGCCACAGCTCCCCTTGAGCAACGATGAACACATCACAAGTACATTTCAAGAAGCACATGTCACTGGCTTCTCACCTAGAAGATAGCCACCCGAGTTACTCTTTTAATCATTTATTGAAATAAACTTATTGTGGGAGAACTACTACTGGTGTTTCTAATGACAAGTGTTTATTGTTTCCTCAGGAAAATCAGGCTATCTGGATTTTAGTAGCTCACAGACAAGATCTTGGTACGCCCGTCAGTTCTCTCTAAGCAAATATGAAGTGAGTCTCAGTTTGGGCAACTGCTATTTTTTTTACTTTAATGACATTTTGCCAGTGTTTGTCCTCTAAAGTTTAATTTAAAAAGTCCATTGATCTCATCAGGGCTCAACAGAATCTTTGTTTGTGTGGAACGACATGAACGAACCCTCAGTTTTTAATGGCCCTGAACAGACAATGCCTAAAGATGCAGTGCACAGTGGAGGTTGGGAGCATAGGGAACTGCACAACTTATATGGTTTTCACCAGGTATTTCAGCCAAAACATGCATATTACAAATAGACGATGCTCACTTTGTTTTTGATCCCTCTGCTCAGCATATGGCAACATATGAAGGTTTATTAACCCGCTCGGGGGGCTCAAAGAGGCCGTTTATACTTTCACGCTCATTCTTTGCTGGTTCTCAGAGATTAGGTAACATTAGTCAGATATCATGTGCTAACAAGCAAACCGGCCCTTTTCATCGTTGTGGTTTTGTGTGCGAGGTGCCGTCTGGACTGGAGACAATGTTGCTACCTGGGAGTACCTGAAGATTTCAATACCTATGCTGCTGTCACTGAGTTTGACTGGAATACACTTCTGTGGAGGTGAAAATAATAAAGTTACATTCAACCGAACAAAAGCTGCAGCTGTACGTCTGCGTGTTTTTGGTTTGGGTGTAAAACGAGTAATAGTGATGGAACGGTTGTATGTGTGTGTTAGCGGATGTAGGGGGTTTCGTGCAGGATCCAGACCCTGAGCTACTGGTCCGTTGGTATCAAGCAGGAGCACTGCAGCCATTTTTTAGGGGGCACTCTGCAAAAATGACCAAACGGCGTGAGCCCTGGCTGTTTGGGGATGAGGTCACGTCTGCAGTGCGTTCCGCAGTTCAAGAGCGATACTGTCTACTGCCGTACTGGTACACGCTTTTTCAGCAAGCCAACACAGTCGCAATGCCTCCCATCAGGTACCCAGCCATCATCTTTAGCTGAACTGCTTTTACTAGTTGCTGTTTCAATGCTAGTTGGGGCTTGTTGGGTATCGAGTACTGAAGGTGCATAGAACCCTATTGTGGTTTGAAAAAAATGAGTGTGGCAACATGACTCTATAGCGCCACCTAACTTGTTTTGGCTTATGTTGCTCTCTCAGTTTGCCGTACACGAATGAAATTCAGCACACATGTGTATGCTACCAAGACTTAAATATAACTAATATGGATCACGTTTACAAAATCAACAGGAAGTCTGCTTTTTTGCCAAAACCTGTAAAAACGGCCGCTTTTGCTTATGTTGTACTTTAACAAAGAACATTTTATCTGATTGTCTTCAAACTTTTTGACTTCATTAATCTGTGTGCACACTTACTGATCCCAAATGTCTGAACACATCTACAATGTACATTCTCAGTTATAGCACTGCTAGGTGGCAAAAGGAATAACAACATTTATTAATGATAAGGTACCTCTTATGACCAATTTTGACATATGTGACAAGAATTTTGGCCGAAACAAAACCAGAAAATATTTTGATTTATAAATGTTTAGCGCCACCTGGGGGTCTTGACACTTTGAGATGTGGTTTTCTTTTTTGTTCCTGTATTTGTTCAGTAAATGTAGCAATTCTCACTGGAATACATCTTCTAAATAAGGGTTGGTGGTGATGATGGCGGATGTGGCCAAGCACTTTAATCGTAGCTTTTAATTCATTGTTTTCCTTGCAGCATTTTTTTTTTCAAAAACTCAAAGAAATTAGAAGTTTGATATTACATTGTGAAAGTAGTTGTTAGCATAGTGTGGTGTAGTGTTAACATATTGTGGTGTAAACTACATAAAGCTATGACACTAAATTATTTTACTGCAACTTTCCAGTCTTACAATGTCTGCACAAGAGTTTTCCTTTTCTGTTTTTTTATCTCTATTATTCCCATCTTTGAGGACATGGAAGATTCCACCATCATCATTGTGTTATGTTAGAAGAATTGTTGCGCGCATACATCTGACTGTTCTGGCTTGTTTTGATCAAAGTCCACTTGAAGTCCATTACCCTGACTTTAAAAAGTTGAAATGTCATTATTTGTCACAGCTACATCCACTTTTGTAATTAAAGCATTTTATTTCAATGTAAAAATTAATTCCATCAATTTGTTGCATGGACAGAAATATGTGTAACTAATTACAATTTTGGGGATTAGTAGAAATACAGTGGTACCCCGAGTTACGAACTTAATGCGTTCCAGGGTGACCTTCGTATCTCGAACAATTCATATCTCGAAGCAAGTTTTACATGTAAAACACCTAATCCGTGCAACGTCTCTCAGATACTACAGTATAAGTAGATAAAAAAATGGAAAACCAGAGAAAAATCAAGTAACATTTCTTAATTCGTAACATTTAAACAATTCTTTAAATCTACACATTGTTAACGTAATAAATGATAATGAAACACAAGCAAAATACGTAATATGTTCACAAATGTGAAACCTTACCTTGAGTGAAGCGATGTGTCGGAGGAGGTGGAACGGATGCAGAAAACATTACGGCACCACGTATGAAAGTTAACTTTCTCAAGATATTTCATGAATTACTGACACCAACATGGTTTCAAGCACAAGCGCAGACAGATGGAGAGACACTTCTGAGAACGCGTCACAGGGTTTCTCTAAGTTGCGCTACAGCACAGCACTTTCCACGTTATAGACGTTATTTCTTTTACGACACCTTGACTCTAACATTTGTTATTGCACATTATTAATAATCTATACATAATGTTTCGCTGTGTTGTTGAAGTGTTTTGAAGCACATCAGATCTTTTTGCACTGGAAAATAGGAGCGCCAGGACCCAGAAGCGCAGAGCGATAGCAGAATAAACAAGCGGATAATAGAGCCGAAATGTTTGTATCTCTAATTTTTCTTTGCATCTCGAAGCAAAAGCTTTCCCGCGAGACCTTTCGTATCTCGAACATTTCGCATCTCGAAGCTCGTGATCTCTGCATACACTATATAATCTGCATAGCAAAACATTTTAAATTAAAATAATTTTCGGAAGGAATTTAGGAGCACTTTAAGTAAGATAAAGGGAGGATTACAAAACAGAAACAGTGTTTAAACATGCATTTTGTTCACTCTGTTGTAACTAGTCCTGTGTCTTTTCCTGCTGAATGCTGTTTCTTTTTCAGGTCGCGTCATGACGTCAAGTGGAAAATACAGCAGAACAGCTTGTAAATGTTCATATCTCAAATTTTTCTGCGTATCTTGAAGCAAAAAAAAATCCCGCGAGACGTTTTGCTTCTCTAACATTTCGTAACTCGAAGCATTCGTATCTCGGGGTACCATTGTATATACTGGAATGAAATAAATAGAGATAAAGGCCAGCAAAAAAAACATTGCTTGGAAATGGAAATCTGGTGATGCCTTGTAACTTTCACCTGTGTTTTCCTGCAGACCTCTCTGGGTGGAGTTTCCCAGTGATACAAGAACATTTGCTTTGGAGAACGAGTATATGATTGGTAAAAACAAACAACAATGTACTTGAGTCTACAAGAATGTTTTTGCTCTTTACAAAATAAAATAAGCTTATGCAACTCAACCTTTGTTAAAAATTGAAATCCTTTCATACTGCGCTGCAGAACAGCACTTTCCATGTTTAAATGTTATTTCTTTTACGACACATTGACTAACATTTGTTTTAGCACATTTTTGGTAATCTATATATAATGTTTCGCTCGATTTAAAACTGATTTAAAGTGTTTTGAAGCGTTTCAGACCCTTTTTGCACTGGTAGATAGGAGCGCCAGGACCCAGAAGCGCAGAGCGATAGCAGAATAAACAAGCGGATAATAGAGCCGAAATGTTTGTATCTCTAATTTTTCTTTGCATCTCGAAGCAAAAGCTTTCCCGCGAGACCTTTCGTATCTCGAACATTTCGCATCTCGAAGCGTTCGTATCTCTGCGTACCACTATAATCTGCATAGCAAAACATTTTAAATTAAAATAATTTTCGGAAGGAATTTAGGAGCACTTTAAGTAAGATAAAGGGAGGATTACAAAACAGAAACAGTGTTTAAACATGCATTTTGTTCACTCTGTTGTAACTAGTCCTGTGTCTTTTCCTGCTGAATGCTGTTTCTTTTTCAGGTCGCTCTCTCCTTGTGTGTCCAGTGACTGATCCAGGGGTCACAGAGGTCAAGGTCTTGCTCCCAGGCTGTGATGAGGTAAGCGTCTTCTTTCTCTTGTGTACACATTGTACTGAAGGTGTCCGTGTGCTCACCAGAGATGTGCTGTGTGTTTGAAAGCTGTGGTACGACATCGGCACGGCAGAGAGACACCAGGGCGCTAGGACTCTGGATGTGCCAGTGACTCTCAGCACTGTGAGTTCATCAATCACATGATGTCATCGCTGAACAGCAGAGCTTTCCGATAATTGTTAATCTTCTCTAACTTTAGGAATATTATGAATGTTTTATTAGGAAACCTAAGAACACAATTATCAGAAGATCAAGACATGAGTGATCGTTGAGGGATGCTTTAAAACTCAATGTACACTCAAACCAGTTATTAAAAGATAAGCATAAAACTACAACTCTGGGAGAGAGTAGCAAATCTGGCGTTCATCTGCACCGCAGGAGAATTCTTCCTGACTTTCAATCATAAGGTGAACAAATAATAAGAGAAACTAAACGGGCCTAGTATTGAGACTTGTGGGACACCACAGATAACAATGCCTGAGGAAGTCACACTGACAGAAAATTGTAGAATAATCAAATATGTGACCAGTTGTTTGTGAAAAAAAGTGTTGTCCGTGTCGTAGGTGCCAATGTTCCAGCGGGGTGGAACAGTAGTGCCCCGGAGAGCAGGTTGTGGCTCCAGTACAGAAGATCTACAACGCCATCCTTTCATTCTTACTGTAGCTCTGAACAGTCAGGTGATCACATGACTTGAATGATTCATGCATCTGTAACTATAAGGGTGAATATTTAGAACTAGTCATAAATTCTCAAATGATATTGGTTAGTTTTTAGTCTTTAATGGTTGTATTTGTAGATAGGATATCGTTATAAGTGCATTAGCGTAAAAAGACTTTTGTGGTGAAATAACTTTCCAAATCTCTGAAAGATACATTGACTTTGATTTTTTTTTTCTCTCCAGGGTAATGCTGAAGGACTTCTTTATCTGGATGACGGCCACTCATTCAGCTATAGAGACCAGAAGCAGTTCAGTCTGCGCCGGTTTAGCCTGAAAGCTGGCAGGTTTTCCAACAGGTAACATCACAAAGACCTTTTTATTGTTTTTTTTTTCCTCTACCAACTTCTAGCTACCAATGATAAAATCAGCTAAACTAATATCTACAGTATTGTTACGTAAATAAGTCAAATGTCGTCTCTCGTTAGTTTTTCTGCTGTGTTTTTTAGCTCTGCTGATGATAACGGCTTGTTTGTCTCCAACGACAAAGTGCAATCCATAGTCATTTTTGGCCTGAATAGTCTGAAAAGAAAACCCCAGCTGAAAACAGGTGAAGAAAGCGAACATTTCCTTTTGTGCCCATATAGAGTAAAGAGGTGTAATAAGAATAAAGTCCATAAAAAGCTTGTTTTTTTTTTTTTTGAAGGTGCTGCAAGGAAACCAATCAAGCACGAATTTGACAAGAAACGAAGTTTATTAACTTTAACTGACTTGGAACTGGAAATACAGAAATGTTGGGAAATAATAATAATATAGAGGTTTTTTCATCTGTTGCTGTGTATGTCCCAAAATAAGCTTAATTTCAAATCAAATATTCAGATTAAATCTGCAAAACAATATACGATTCAGGATTCCCTCCAAAAAAAATTCCCAATGTTGGGATTTGACAATAATGTGATATTGCTTAAGCAACAAGATGTCATCTGTTACAATTGCATGATTATTTAGATCTGAAACATATAATAAAAACAACTGCAATAAATACATCAACTGTTGATTTTGCTCTTCTCAGTTGGAAGATTTCCTTCTCACACTTTCCTTCAGCGATTGATACTTGTGTATGTTTCAAAAGGCAACAGCAAGAGACGAAATCATATTTAAAGGAAGTCATAACAAACTTTAGAATTAATAATCATACACTCAAAAGTCAATGTTTTGGCTCGAAATCATTTGATTGGAAAACACAATGTGGTTTTTAAGCATTTTGGTAAAAATATATATAATTGTAGTTGCCAGGAAACAACATTTAACTGCATTATTATTCAGCTGCACTATTAATGTCTAAATTAAATGTGATTAACATAGTATTATTTAATTTTTTTTTAAATTATAATTCTGTACTAATTCTGTTTAGCTGAACTGACATAGTAAAACATTATTTAATGGTAAAGCCCAACAATATCACTAGACTTAAAAAGGTCATGAATTTTTTTTTTATTTTATTTCAAACCATACATCAAACCATAAAAAAATGATTTGATAGGTGTGTGTTGTATCGTTCAATTTGATGGAATAGTTTATTCAACATTTGAGTTAAGTTAAATTGACAATGTAATAGTACATTGGTGTGCAAATTATGTTTTATTTAACAAGTTTCGGGAGGAGCATATAATACAATTTGCCTATTTATCACAGATTGACTTCACTATTATGATGTACACTTGTCATATCCAGGCATCGACCTGCTTGCTCCCCAAATATGCACCGATACAAGTGCAAAATGGTGAATCAGTCTATGGTGTGAATCATATATAGCAATTGCACTCTTTAAGTGTTTGAACAGCTACTAACAAAAACAGTTTGATTGATTGAGAGTCATTCAGCTGAGGGCGGATTGGCGATATGTGGAGCCTGCAGCTGATATGCTGAGAGTGCTCAATGCTGGACTCTATTGAGAGCAGGTTTAGAGGTACTGAATGCCTTCTGCTGAGCCAGGCCGTCTCTCTGGCCTCTCTGTGCTGGTGCGCTTGCCTTTGTCTCAGCCTACAATGATGGCATGAGTGCCACACTGCCGCCCAAAATGCATTGTTCCCTGGCCAATGGGAGCATCCCAAAGAGAAGACCGTATGGTTTGCGTGTACACACAGGTATGTTTGTGAATGTGTTTTTCAAACCTAAAAGAACTGTTTTTCTTCTAACCCTGATTTTTACTCCCTAAGGGCACCCAAAGCACGTCATTCAACAGGTCGACCAATCAGAAGGGGGCTCTTTGAATTTATGCCAGAGAATTTTGGCTTGCTAGACTTAAGTTGTGGTGGCCAAAGCCAGTGTTTTCAATCCCAAAAACAAATCAGTGAGACGAGATGCCCTACACTCCGTCTGGCTTCTTCTGCGACCGGTTGATCCGGGAACGAGAGAGGAGGGATGGCGAGGGGTCGCTGAGCAAACCCATCCGCTTCAGTGGCCAGGACTACAACGTTCTCAAGCAGGAGTACCTCCAGAAGAAGGCGCTTTTTGAGGACGACACCTTCCCTGCCACCGTTGACTCTCTCGGCTACAAAGAGCTGGGCCACAAGTCCAACAAAGTCAAGAACATCGTCTGGAAGCGTCCCAAGGTAGGAACCCGGGGGGTCAACCATGTGGGTCGGTTAGATTTGGCAAACGTATGAAACTTTACCCTGATTTCTTGTGGCGGTAGTGAAATGTGGTATTGTCCGTGTTTGAGATTTGAGATTGAAAAAACTGAGGTGTAATTAGCCACCATAGATGAGCGTTTTGTTAAAAATACTTTATTTTTCAACTGTTAAATGATTTATTAATAGTGGTTTATTAATGAAGTAAAAACAAACTTATGGTTGAATTGAATCAATGTTATTATGACCCACATTTCCACCTATCTCCATTTAAATACCTCAAAAAGTCATGTTACAACAATATAAAGATTAGTTGAGAATTCAATAGGGAAGAGTTCCAAAATAAAACCAGTTGAATTAACAATTTTGGAAAGGAACTTTGCTATTAAGATACGTGTGATAAACTTACTTTAAGTTGATCTTAATAAATGTTTTAATTCCTAAAACCTACATTTTTTTTTTATCAAATTTCTGGGTAGATTAATGTATTTCACAGGCTTTGAATTGTTTCTACACTAGGGGTGCAGGGGTGATGTATTTGATAATTATTCATGGGACTACAAACTAGAGTACAAAGAACATTCTACAGTCTTTTACCCTATAGGTGGAATTGTCCAGGCCTTTTTCTTTTTTGGTGGAGGGATGAACAAACTGATACAGATCATTTTAGGACCCTTTAACCCTTAAAAAGTCTGGGGGTGCTCCTTTTTGAGCATTTTACTAGTTAACAGACTTTTAAATTACTGTTTTTTTGTGGCAATGCTTCAAATAATTTTTAGTACAACCCCAGCTTCTTTTTTAGAAATATTAGTTATTAGCACAATAATTTCATGACAAACTTTGTGCACAAAAAAACAATTCTAGGTATTCCATTTTGTCATTTTTACAGAAAAAAAGAACACTTGAAAACAGTTTTTTGTGTGTTGAAACAGTTGTCTCAAGTGTCGAGACAAAATACAAATTCACAAGGTGAAACAATGTGAAACCTACAATCCTCCAAGCATTTGTTCACACTTTTTGTTCCCAAAAACACAGGTCTTGTACTTCCAAGGGTTTTGCCTGCTTTTCACCACTAGATGGCACTGGGGTCTGTAAAATGAAACTGGAAGAAGATTGTGCATTTGTTTGTTTTCAAATTATCTTTATTGTAAGCATATTGTATCTGTATAGTGGAAGGTAGGCATGGGATGATAACCGGTGTCAAGGTTTACCATGGTTTGAAAGTCACGGTTTCGAAACCACAAACAAAAAAAAAGTTACACCGTTTCTTTGATATCTGCATTTTTTGTGCTGTCAGAGTGAAATGACTAAAAATTTATTTATTTATTTATTTATGGAACTGGGTGTTTATGCTTATGTATGTTGATTGTTGCTCGCACAAGTGACTGCAATTTTATTTACACAAGAAGTTTTACATTTTATATTTTAATTATTTTGCCTGATGTTTACTAAAACAAAATATACTGCATCCAGTTGAGAAAAAAAGACATGTTTTTGTATCCAGACATTTAAATATAACATTGTAGAGCAGTAATTACAGTATTTTATGAACTTTTATTTTGTCTCAATACTTAAAACAAAAATTGTTCTCAATTTATGAGATTTTTGCAGTAAAATGTTACAATTTCATGCAAACATATTATTTCATGTTTGTTGTGGAATTATTGTGCAATTTAATGAAAAAAGAAAAAAACACAATATGGGGTTATACAAACAAATTGTGAAATAGAAGTCCAGGACCTTTTTGAGCATTTTTTACTAAGGGTTAATAGAACAAAAACTAATCAGACACAATTAATCATAAACTAATGTTATTTCCACTCAGTGGTGAACCAAATATGTTCATATTGTTATCCCAGTTAGGGGTGTGTGATGAATCGAAACACTCTTGCGATTTACGATGATGCAATATGGATATTGCAAAGAGCTGCAGTGTGGATGAGATGTGAGACATCTCATATTTGTACTTGACTACCATCTTCCCAAAATAATGGGGATTGAGGTTTCAATTGGTTGAAACTGTACAAAAATTTGCAAGCCTAATCAAAGAAGGCTGAGTCCCCAATATTACGCAATGATTACCACCTCAGAGCCATTTAGCACAGTAGATGAAAAAAAAATTGTTTATTTCTCAATTTTCATTTGTCGCCAGTCAAACCAAAATATGTCTGAAAAATGTGACATTTTCTTATTATCACACAAACTATTTAGTACATATGCAACAACTCAAAGCTCCTATATTCACTTTGAATGAACTGTTGTGTCCTGTAGGAAATCTGTGATAACCCTCAGTTCATCGTGGGAGGTGCCAGCAGAACAGATATCTGCCAGGGAGATCTGGGTAAGACACACTATAACATAGACTTTACCAAATACAGTGTTTAGTCTGTTAGAAGAGAATGCGGCTAACAGCACCTCCTATTGTAGGCCATAAAAGAGAGCAAAGAGTAGTTCACAAAGCTGCCTTGTGCCCCTGGATGAGCTAAAACGCTGAGTTCAGCTGTGGAGGGACGTGTTTAACTGGAACGTTTAACATCGATTTGTCTTTGTTGTAGGTGACTGCTGGTTGCTAGCAGCCATCGCTTGTCTTACTCTGAATGACAAGCTGCTGTATCGTGTTGTGCCTCATGAGCAGAGCTTCTCCGAAGGATATGCTGGGATTTTCCACTTCCAGGTTTGAGGTTTCTTCAAATTGGGGAAGCTGTGAGAGTTTTGACGTAATTTGTGGTTTAATAAATTTGGTAAAATATTCCTTTTTTCCACGCATCTACAGAGACAAACTGTACTTGTTAAGGGACTCTTAGTTGAAGCATGAAATTCTAAATTGACCCCATTCTGCACTGCCGCACCATGAGCGATCTTGTGCCTTACTAAGCCCATCCCACTTCTGACACCATTTGTAAAGATGTGGGTCTCGAAATCCAAAGCAAGTCCCCCAAAATAAACTCAAATGATGGCTTCAAATAAATATAACTTGATTTAAAACAAAAGAGACAATTATAGCAAAAACAACAAACAAACATACACCCACATAGACATAACGTATACCTCATGTGTGCTTGTGTGTCTTTCTGTTGTAATTATGGTTTCTGAGAGCCAGGGGAGGAGAAAGGAGAGTCCGGGGACGAGTTGAATGCAGTATTTTGGAGATTTTATTTTCGCACCACGTGATACAGGAACAAACAAAACCGAAAAAACCAAATGGAACAATAGTAACAACAACACCTTAAATACTCAGCTAAATAACAAAAATAAAAAGGCGCTAAAGAGCAAAAACCTAATTAACCAAACTTCTTCCCAAACTAAATGTCTGAACTCACGACAGTAAAGCTGTGCAGATACTTTCAAAGAAAGCAATCTCTCTTTTCAACAATTCAGTTTCACGCACCCTTTGAGCCAACAAACCAGACTGTAGTGTTGTGACGTTCACGAACGAATCGAATCTTTTGAACGGCTCATTAATATGAACGATGGGAGCCGAGTCGCATTTGGTCGGGAGCCGTTCTTCTCTGGGGGGAGGGGGATAAATGTGTACTGTACCTCTGAGGAGGTAGCTGGAACAGTGGCAACTCGGAACCCCACAGCAGACGCTGTCATGGAGGTGCGGGCGTACTTTGAGGAACCACTTGTTCCTAAGAATGAAGACCCTTTGAAGTGGTGGGAAAGTCAGGTACCGGTGTATCCAAAGAATACCCAACTAGTGGCTAAGATGCCTTGTGTTGTGGCCACATCAGAAAGAATTTTCTCCAAAACTGGAGAAATACTCACAGAGAGGAGAAATCTCCTCAAGCATTCCAAAGTGAGAGCGCTTGTGTTTCTCAATTCGAATTTACAGAAAGAAAAGAAGGAGAGATCATAAAGACTGGAACGTTTTAGCATTTTGGAAATAGTAGCAGGTAATTTATTTTCTTTAGACCTTTTTGTTATTGGGTTTATATAGTTTTAAAATATTGTTTATTAGTTTTTCAGTATTGTTTAAAATGTTTGTGTGGAAATTTATCAACTAAAGGTTTTTGCGTGAAACTTTAAATTAAATAACAAAGTAGTTTTACACACATACATTTTACACAAAGGGTAAATAGTGATCTCACTGTCATCTCAGTAATATGGCAGTGGAATATTTACAAAGAATCCATATCAGACTTTAAAATCTAGTCCACCTGTGACAAATGAAGCAATAATAAAATATTTGTAAAAAGTCTCAGCCCATAATTCCTGTGATTATCTCTAGGATAAAATAAGTTAACCCCAGGCTGGTTTCTTAAAAGTAAAAAAATATAAAATAGGAGCCAAATGAGCCAGTTTTTAGTATGGCTTTTTAAAGTGAACGAATCCAAAAGATCCAGCTCCCAAAAGAGCCATAAATCCCACCACTACTAGACCGCTGAGCCCAGCTTTTCCCCTCGTTTTATCCACAGTCCTGCACTAGGCCTAATTGGGGCATACCATAAATGGAGGGGACACAGATAATTACTCAATCATTTAATTTAGCGTCAGCTCATTTAACAAAACAGTCACATCTCTAAACACTCATATTAAACATACAATAAACTAATCCACATTTCATATTCACAGTTAAAATCCTTAGATAAATACAAATCGTTTTACAACCCCCTCTCTCAACCTCATATTGGTCTAATCCTGACCAAGGGAGAGAAGTGGAGGAAATGATGTCAGCAAGGCAATGTAAACATTAAACTCACTCAAAAATCACTGCCTGTTTCACAAATAAACAACATAAGCATCAACAATAAATGAATATGATGACACTCCAAGTGGAATTATGTGCTTTAAAAAAGAAAACTGCACAGATCCTGGGGATGTTGTCTTTTAACCATCATCACACTTTCTCCAACAGAAATCAAACATATTTATACAAAAAATTCGGAGAAACACCTGGCGTCATCAGGCCGCGATCCACCGGCCCGGTGCGTGTACCTGACGACCTCATTGTATGAGTGAAATTAGTGTTTGAAAGGTGACTTGGTGACAACAACTTACTCGTTATTAAAGAGCTCAAAGGTTTCTTTACCCTCCGACCCATTAACCTTTTGAAACCTAGTGCTGGCGATGGCTTATCAGTTTTGAAATTCCTGTAAAACCACAACCAACTACGATGCATGAATAATTTAAAAATAATAACCTTTGAAAATGAAATCAAAGGAATTACAGAAGAGACTTGCATATTTGGTCTCAGATACACGTTCTCTTAAAATTCCGGGTGTACAGAAAACCGGTAAAAAAAAAAAAAACATCACTAAACGATTTAAATTCAGCTCATATAGTACAAGGGATTGAAGATTTTCAAACCAACATACAGAGAGACAGAAATCCAAGGTGAGGCCTGGCAGGTTGCGATCACACGTCTCTTCTTAACGCCAGAAAAATTCATCATTTTTAAAAAAAAAAAAAAAAAACAACTTCGAAATTAAAAGAAAAATGTATATAAAGTACAAATTACTCAATAAATACTTATTATTCTTTCTTTTCTGCCCCTAAAGCCTCACCTACCTTTCCTGATCAGTCACTTGTATTGATGCATGGCTCATTTTCCAACTTGTAGTATCTTCACCATAGTTCAGTTCAAAACAATCAACGTATTTCTATATTTTTACCAATTTTTTCCTATTTAGAATTCACATCACTTTACACCGTGTTGTGAGACCATCGGAATCTCTAACTCTGGAACAATACAAATCACAGAAATAATCTTCTGCTTTTAAAACTGTCAAATGCTACTTATTCTCTTGTGATGGTGAGGTTGGACTGAAGTGTTCCTTTTAGGTCTTAGAATGGCGCAGCTCTTCGGGTGTATTTATCCTCCTGGTTTACGTTTTCGTCATTTTTCTGTGTCCTGCTGGTGAAATATCAATACATTTAAGGGCTCACAAGATGTGCTTTTCAGAAGAAACAATCAGGCTGCCATCTTGACTGAATAGTTCTGAATCTTCCTCTTATTGTTTTTATTTTTGTTTTGTGTGTTTGTCAGTTCTGGCGTTATGGAGACTGGGTGGATGTTGTGGTTGATGACCGTATCCCCACCTTTAATAACCAGCTGGTCTTCACCAAGTCTGAAGAGAGGAACGAGTTCTGGAGCGCTCTCCTGGAGAAGGCCTATGCTAAGTGAGTGCTTTTGCTTTTCTGAACAAATCATAGTCAGAGTAACAGAAAAGAGTAAAATGGAAATCTATAGCTGCTTGTTTGATTGCTTTCCTAAGTAGAAAAGTGATTTTCTTTTAAGACATTAATCATTGAAGAGACACTTTCATTCAAAGTGGGGTCTGAACCCACAACCTTTGCGTTGCTAGAGCAATGCTCTACTGAGAGAACCATGGGGAAAACAAGTGTGGCCTCAGGTTCTTCATTCTAAACCTAGAACCTTCATGGTACCTTTTGGGTGGTGCATATAATTTGTTTAAAGTTCCAATTGATGTTACACCAAATTACTATTTATTAAGGAATGGCTGTTTGGTTTATGTTATGGCAATTAAAAGTGTTTTGCAATGATGTAAAGCTGACTGGTTTACTTTACTATGCAATACACAAATACCAGTATCTGTCTTGTACTGTTTTTGAAAGTAAATTTTCCAGTGTGTTACAATATTTTATTGTTAACAGCTGGAAAACATTTAATTTTATTTCATTCATTTTCCAAGCCGCTTATTCCCTTTTTGGGGTCACAGGGGTCTGCCGGTGCCTATCTCCAGCGCACATTGGGCGAGATTCGGGGATACACCCTTGACGGGTCGCCAGTCCATCGCAGGGCAATTAATTTTTTTTTCACATTTTGTAAATTCCTTCAGCATTTATTGACACAATCTCTAATGGTAATTTGTCACTGAAAAATAATGATAAATAGCGACATACATTTTGCATAATCCCAATTAAAAAATGAAATAAAAAATAAAGCCTACTGTCTGAGGAAGTTACATCACTACAGGAAGTTACAAGTTGCTTGAATAAAGCAGCACAGTGAGATTCTTCCCATGTCTCCGCACACACACACACACACATCTTCTTTGTTCTCAATGCAGCATGCGGTTAGCTTATAGCATATGCATTGTTTAAGCAAAATAAAGCCTCATTTTTTGGTTAAATCTTTGTAAACCTTGCTTCCAGAGTCTTCTTACTTGGATTATGAATTAATATTCAATAACAACATTGATCCACAAAGTCTGGTCCTCATGCCCGGCCACCAACACTGCTACACAATGCATTGGAATCTGAAAGATCCTTTTTAATTGGCTGTCTGAATAAATATGTAGTGGTGCTGGGCAATGGGTCAAGTACGAGTTCTTTGATAGTTGCATCTCAGTAAACTCATGAACAGGTCCGTCTCCAGGGATCAGGACAGCTAACGACTTAGCTGCTACAATAATACATGGGAGTGACCGTTTTTGTCTGTTTACTACATTTGAATCAGTTCTTTTCATGTTTACTTGGATTCTAGCAGATTGAACAAATGAAAGGAGAAATTAAAAAGTAAGAAACTGTAAATTCATTATTTTCTGTACAGGCTTCATGGCTCCTATGAGGCTCTGAAAGGAGGGAACACTGCCGAGGGGATGGAAGACTTCACGGGTGGAGTTACTGAGTTCTACGAGATGAAGGAGGCACCAAAAGAGCTGTACAAGATCATGCAGAAAGCTCTGGAACGAGGTTCACTCATGGGCTGCTCCATCGATGTGAGTCAAAAGAATATTAGAATGTTATTTTGCTGGCTTTAGAAAGCTAGTGCACGTTTTTATAAAGCTTGAGTAGAAAATCATACCAAAACTCTGTTTTCCAGTCGCTGGTCCCTGCCCGATTTGAAACCCGCACCACCACTGGTCTGGTGAAGGGTCACGCCTATTCTGTGACCGCTGTAGAGGAGGTACATTCATTTTAATATCTTTTCTGTTTCGGACATGAACTTGTTTCTAATAGTATTTGTGATTTTTAGTGCAAGCAGCAGAAAGAGAATCAAGTGCGTCTCGTGCGTCTGAGAAATCCCTGGGGTCAGGTGGAATGGAACGGACCATGGAGTGACAAGTGAGGATGTTCATTTTGGAACCTTTAACCTTATTTTCCATCCTCTTAATGATAAGTTACCCTTTGTTCTGTGCATTGAGGCCATTTCACAGTTTTTAAACTATAATATTATGAGCCTTTTGGAAGGCCATCTTCAGAAAATGTTCAAGGCTAAGGTTACTATGCAACGAGAGCTTGACAGATGGATTGCAGCTTCTTCTGATAATGCGGTCTGTACCGATGCGTCCTGCTGAAGACGGAGCTGAGCTTCAAGCCGAATGTTCCATGAAATCTGTAAATAATATTGTTTTACTTATCTTTTTGGTACAGTTCAAAAGAATGGGAAACTCTTTCAAAAGCAGAAAAGGAGAAACTGCAGCAACAGAATGCTGAGGATGGAGAATTCTGGTTAGTCCAATAATCCTAAATCTTGACACGTTTGAATGTCTCTTAATTCAGAATATGTTTCGCTTGCACCCTACACAGGATGTCCTTTGAGGATTTCAAGAAGAATTACACTAAAATTGAGATTTGTAACTTGACTCCTGATGCTCTGGAGGATGATAAGCTCCACAAGTGGACTGTGTCTGTGAATGAAGGACGCTGGGTGAAAGGCTGCTCCGCTGGAGGATGCAGGAACTACCCGGGTGAGCACGTATAGTTTCATTGTACAACCAAAAATTGTGTGTTGTGGTTGTTTGGCTCAAAAACAAACATCTCTATTTAAATCATTTCCATTTGAATCAACGTGTGCCAAAGGGATTTTCTAAATTTCAAACTCAATTACTTCAGTTTGACTCACATTAACAGAAATAAGGTTGCAGTTCAGGACAAGGACCCAGGAATTGGTTCTTGGTAGCTTCACCTTTCTATATTTTACAAATCTCAAATTAATTAACCTATTTTTCTCTTTCTTCTGATTATTTTGAAGATTCTGTGGTCACATCTAATTGTCTCGCCAATTTCAAGAAAGCATTATCCTTCTGAAGAGACAAATATATAAATACAGTGGGGTAAAAAAGTATTTAGTCTGCCACCAGTTGTGCAAGTTCTCCCACTTAAAAAGATGAGAGAGGCCCATAATGTTCATCAAAGATAGACCTCAACTATGAGAGACAAAAGGAGAAGGAAAATTTCATTTTAAAGTCTGATTTTAAAAGAATTTATTTGGAAAATATGGTGGAAATAAGTATTTGGTCAACAACAAAAATTCATCTCAATACTTTGTTATATACCAGTTGTTGCCAATGACAGAGATCAAACGTTTTCTGTAAGTCTTCACAAGGTTTTCACACACTGTTGCTGGTATTTTGGCCCATTGTATATATATTTGATTTCGCTGAATCTATTCTCTAGCCAATAAAAAAGAATATTTGAATGATATTCGAGTCACGGTAGGTCAGGTAGTTTGAAATAAAGATCTCAACAGAGATCTATTTTTGCTCAGTGTTCTGGTGAATTCTGACTCCCCATTATGTGAATGCGCATTCAGTCACATGCTTACACTCAGCCAATGGGAGCAGCTAATATTCAACATTTACTCGTGAAGACGTTTTTAATTGAATTTTTTCTTCTGTCACACACATCATTAAAAATTAGATTTTACATTTTATTGTAATATATTTTATTATTTATTTTATTGTAAATTGAAGGATAAAGTATACATTAAGTGATTGGGCTTATTGTCCAACAGTAGGAATAATAGGAATAGGAAATCTATAGTTTATGTAAATTTGGCGTTTTAAAAGCAGTTTGAACACTTAAATGTCTCTTAAATGTTACATATCAAATGTTCTTTTAAATTCACAAAGAGTTGTGGGTTAACTGACTAAACAACTGCTGCTTTCAATGTTTCAGTCATGTGTTCAGTTATTAATTACTTTATAATGCCTACATTGACAAATGATCATAGCATGAACAGGGTATTTGTGGCCCGAATGTGGTTTCAGCATTTATGAGTGCAATATTTACTTTTTATTTTTGGTGGTTTGAGTTGTGGATTTGAGTTGAGAATTTAAAAGTTCTCCAGGTTCAACAAACTGTGCCTTCAGTGAACCCGCCTTCATCAAACCAGACTTACTGTATTTAGCATCATATTTTCTCATCATACCCTTGAAGCGTTTGCTTGTTCCGGTCATTAGCTTTTCTCCTCAGAAAGTGATCCATTTTCCAGTAAACAACAGTCATACAGTCAATATTTTAAAATGATAGTCAGTGAACCATGGCGGGCACACTGGTTGAGATTTCCTGTTTGTGCATGCAACCCTTAAACAACATATAGAGGAGAAAAAGATGAATATTTCCATATTTCAGAATAAAATCGTTACTTACTATGTGTCGGTCTCTTTAAAAGACACTTTCTGGACAAACCCTCAGTACAGACTGCGTCTCCTGGAGGAAGATGATGACCCGGAGGATGATGAAGTGGCGTGCTCTTTTGTTGTTGCTCTGATGCAGAAAAACAGACGTAAAGATCGCAAGCTGGGAGCAAATCTATTGACTATTGGATTTTCCATCTATGAGGTAACATCACCAACACAAAAATGCTACTGTTTACTGTGAGAATAGGCTTTTCACACTTCAACATAGCTACTAGTGGTTCATTCTGTGTAAAAATCTATGTAAAGCTATGTAAAGACAGAATGTGTGAAAAGCCCAGTGTTTGACCAAATCTATCTGAAAGCAAACATATAGTGACACTTTCACTCTTTTCTCATTTCTCTTCAGGTCCCAAAGGAGGTATGAAACGGTAGAGAAGATTAATATCTGGAGCTGAGGCAAATTATTATTCTTTTTTAAATACTTGCATTTATATTATGACAACCTTTGTTGCCAAATCCATTCAATTTAAAACGCTAACAAATGAGTTTCCAGTTTTAAACTAAAATCATGTGACGTGGAGGTGGTTACGCAATATCTGTAGCAGGGCCCTGCATCACTGGTGACGTAAACAATGGATCCGGTTTGTTTTGATAATGTGGCTGTATATAAAGTGCCAACACTTACCATATATATCTTGATATCAAGACATTTAAAAAATGAATTGACTTTAATATTCAAAAATGTGAATAAGAAACTGGCGACCTGTCCAGGGTGTACTCTTGCCCAATGTGCAATGGAGATAGGCACCGGCAGACCCCCATGACCCCAAAAGGGGGATAAACTGGTTAGAAATCATAACATGGAAGGCAGTATAATTTTTAAACACCACATAAGGAAATACTCTAACACTCAATCATGGGCATTCACTCCAGTCGTCTGATTGAGTGAGCAGATGACAAATTTAAACGTAGCTGCAATGAGTAAATGAGCCCCTTCATAATAAAAGTCTGTGATATTCACAAAAATAGGGACTTTAGTACACATTAATAATATATCCTCAATTAATATAATTATTGAGGTTAAAATATTTTAAAGGCTTGTTTTTTTTTTATAATATGTTGTTCACATTGGTCTAATTGTAAAAACTCTATTTTAATTAAAACCACATTCAAGCTCCTCATTTTCTTGCCCAGACTTATTCAGAAAATGGGCTGAGATACTTCCCAGTTACTTGTTTATTGGTTACTGATTTGCATATTCATGACATGTATGCAAAGTTAGTGACTGTCAACGTATATGGGAGGGAGATTAGATTGAAAAATTACAAACAACTTCAATACTGAGCTATCAACGTTTTTAAAGTTAACATCGATAGACTCTGTAATGCCGTTAGGAGAAAAAGTTATACAACCTTACCTCTATGAGCCAGAATCTGATCAACAATCTGATGCAAACATGGTATACCAACTTTGACTCTCTTGCATTTGGTTCCGGAAATCAAGAAAAATTTAAAACCAGTGGACAAAAGCAGTTTTTAAAAGAAATAAATACTTTTTTGTTCTGGAACCAATCATTCTATTATTATAAATCACTATAAAAGCCACTCAACATTATCTCTCTTGCTCTCTAATGGTGTATCCCTATCTGTCAGATGCACAACAACAAGCAGCATATGCAGAAGGAGTTCTTCACGTCTACCACAGCCAAAGCTCGATCCCGGGCCTACATTAACTTGCGTGAGGTTACACAGCGTTTCCGGCTGAGTCCCGGAGAGTATGTCATAGTGCCATCTTCATACGAGCCTCATCAGGAAGGAGATTTCATCCTCCGCGTCTTCTCTGAGAAGAGAAACACCTCTGAGTGAGTGATGGGGTACTGGGGAAAGTATGACTGTGTCTTTTTTTAAGTTCCAGAGTAGGAAACACTGCACCAATAAGAAAGTGCTTGTTTCATACTTAGGGATGGCTCCAACGGCACATAATAATCATTGATAGTTTGCCGTGTGTGTATTGTAGTTATGGTAATGGTCATTGGTGCTTCACCATTCAAGTGCATTTTTTTTCTTCATGGAAGGGATTCGAAACAATTGGGAAAGGGGGAGAAAAAAATTTAAGCACATACATTTAATGAGAATTTGATTTGTAGAGCTGGACGAAGTCGGCCCCAGTTCGAGGCTGTAATGGAATCTTTTTTAGGACAAGCAACAGCACATTTTGGGACCTGCCGGTAAATCCTTTCAGCTCAGTTCCAAACTTCCCAAAAGGACTGCTGGTGGTCTCGGAGAGCTGAAGTCGATTCAAGCCCTGATGGACAATCATTCAGAGTATTTAATAATGATAATCATGCCAACCATTTTTTCCAGTTTCAATATGCTGCCCATGTGTAAATAGTTCAATCTAAATAACTGTTATCATAACAGGTAAGTTTAAGGCATTGAATAACTTTTAAGTATATATTTTAAAGAATATGTTGTATCAAAATGGATCCTGGCAGAGTCACAAAAAGTTAAAATATGAAAGAAAACTTAAATCCCATGATGTTAAGTGTTTTTTTTTTTTTTTTGATGACCAGTGTTTGTTGGTTTCTTCTCAGGGAGATTGAAAACAGGATTGAAGCTGATCATCCTGTGGTAAGGACGTTTTCTTTAGCAACCTCAAAGCTGCTCACCAAAAATGAAAATGTCCCTTTAGCAATTCTAATGCTACACACCAATAGCCAACCAGATCCCTTTAGTAACCCAGAATCTACACACCAATAGCCAACCAGATCCCTTTAGTAACCCAGAATCTACACACCAATAATCAACCAGATACCTTTAGTAACCCAGAATCTGCACACTAATAATTCCGTTGTTTTTTTAGTCTTTAACAATAAGAGTTTGTTATGAAGGGCAAATCTTCCACAGCAAAATGTGTGCAATCTCTTTTTCTCTCTCGTGTCTGTAGCCTGCTCCGGCGTCCACTGGGGAGGAGAGCGAGGAGGACCAGCAGTTTCTATCCATTTTCCAGCAGATCGCGGGGGACGTGAGTACTGGGGAGCCACTGAGCGCTTGGGGGAGTGTGAGTATAGTGGTGGGGTGGGACCGGGTATTGCCCATGCCAGTGGTAACAGTGGAAAATGCAATATCGTACCAGTATTACTTAGATGTAACAAACACAACACCTGGCTTTCTGTTTGTTCTTTTGTCTTGCAGAACATGGAGGTCTCGGCCAGTGAGCTTAAAGATGTCCTCAACAAGGTGGTGTCTAAATGTATGTATATACTTGTACTGGAATGCTGCAAGTTGTTTTTAATGGATTTAAATGATAGAATTTCCGTTTACAGACAAGGATATGAACATTGAGAGTTTCAGTCGAGAGAGCTGTAGAAGTATGATCGCCCTCATGGATGTATCCTTTGTCAAGTTTCAAATAATCAATTTATTATTCACCAATAACCAACCAAATCCATTTAGTAACCACAAAGCTGCTCACCAATAACCAACCAGATCCCTTTAGTAACCCTAAAGCTGCTCACCAATAACCAACCAGATCCCTTTAGTAACCCTAAAGCTGCTCAACAGTTACCAACCAGATCCCTTTAGTAACCCTAAAGCTGCTCAACAGTTACCAACCAGATCCCTTTAGTAACCCTAAAGCTGCTCAACAGTTACCAACCAGATCCCTTTAGTAACCCCACAGCTGCAGACCAATAACCAATTAGATCCCTTTAGTAACCCTAAAGCTGCTCACCAATACCCAACCAGATCCCTTTAGTAACCACACAGCTGCAGACCAATAACCAATTAGATCCCTTTAGTAACCTTAAAGCTGCTCACCAATACCCAACCAGATCCCTTTAGTAACCCTAAAGCTGATCAACAATAACCAAGCAGATCCCTTTAGTAACCCCACAGCTGCAGACCAATAAGCAACCAGATCCCTTTAGTAACCCCACAGCTGCAGACCAATAACCAATTAGATCCCTTTAGTAACCCTAAAGCTGCTCACCAATACCCAACCAGATCCCTTTAGTAACCCCACAGCTGCAGACCAATAACCAATTAGATCCCTTTAGTAACCTTAAAGCTGCTCACCAATACCCAACCAGATCCCTTTAGTAACCCTAAAGCTGATCAACAATAACCAAGCAGATCCCTTTAGTAACCCCACAGCTGCAGACCAATAAGCAACCAGATCCCTTTAGTAACCCCACAGCTGCAGACCAATAACCAATTAGATCCCTTTAGTAACCCTAAAGCTGCTCACCAATACCCAACCAGATCCCTTTAGTAACCCCACAGCTACAGACCAATAACCAATTAGATCCCTTTAGTAACCTTAAAGCTGCTCACCAATACCCAACCAGATCCCTTTAGTAACCCTAAAGCTGATCAACAATAACCAAGCAGATCCCTTTAGTAACCCCACAGCTGCAGACCAATAACCAACCAGATCCCTTTAGTAACCCCACAGCTGCAGACCAATAACCAATTAGATCCCTTTAGTAACCCTAAAGCTGCTCACCAATACCCAACCAAATCCATTTAGTAACCCTAAAGCTGCTCACCAATACCCAACCAAATCCCTTTAGTAACCCTAAAGCTGCCCACCAATAACCAACCAGATCCCTTTAGTAACCCTAAAGCTGCTCACCAATACCCAACCAAATCCAATTAGTAACCCTAAAGCTGCTCACCAATACCCAACCAAATCCATTTAGTAACCCCATAGCTGCAGACCAATAACCAACTAGATCCCTTTAGCAACCCTAAAGCTGCTCACCAATAACCAACCAGATCCCTTTAGTAACCCTAAAGCTGCCCACCAATAACCAACCAGATCCCTTTAGTAACCTTAAAGCTGCCCACCAATAACCAACCAGGTCCCTTTAGTAACCCTAAAGCTGCCCACCAATAACCAACCAGATCCCTTTAGTAACCCTAAAGCTGCTCACCAATACCCAACCAAATCCAATTAGTAACCCTAAAGCTGCTCACCAATACCCAACCAAATCCATTTAGTAACCCCATAGCTGCAGACCAATAACCAACCAGATCCCTTTAGTAACCCTAAAGCTGCCCACCAATAACCAACCAGATCCCTTTAGTAACCTTAAAGCTGCCCACCAATAACCAACCAGGTCCCTTTAGTAACCCTAAAGCTGCCCACCAATAACCAACCAGATCCCTTTAGTAACCCTAAAGCTGCTCACCAATACCCAACCAAATCCAATTAGTAACCCTAAAGCTGCTCACCAATACCCAACCAAATCCATTTAGTAACCCCATAGCTGCAGACCAATAACCAACTAGATCCCTTTAGTAACCCTAAAGCTGCACACGAATACCCAACCAGATCCCTTTAGTAACCCCACAGGTGCACACCAGAAACCTTTGGTAACCTCAGTCTTCTAAATGAAGGTATAAATGGTACCCTGGATTACAGCTAAGATTCTTAATCATAATGGCGCAGATGGATGGAACTGGAAAGCTTAACCTGCAGGAGTTTAGATACCTATGGAATAAAATCAAACAGTGGCAGGTTTGGAGGCTTTTAGTTTTATCCAAAATATCTTTAAGATATAGAGACTATCACTTAGACAGGCCTTTTGTTTCTCTGCAGGGAATCTTCAAGCGCTATGACTTTGATCACAATGGCACCATCAGCAGCTATGAGATGAGAAATGCTATTAATGACGCCGGTTGGTACCTGCATTTGTTCTGCTTTTCTCATCATGAGGAATGCTTGACTAACCCTGCTGGATTTTGTCACTGTACAGTCACGTGTCTTGTGTGTCACTCAGGGTTCCGTCTGAATAACCAGCTCTATGACACTATCACCATGCGCTACGCCAATGAGAGCATGAATGTCGATTTCGAAAGTTTCGTCAGCTGCCTTGTGCGATTGGAGGGAATGTTCAGTAAGTTGATGAATCTGAGTGTCTTTGAGGGTATCATTTTACAAATGTAGAATCGATTAACTTTACTATATTTTGACGCAGGAGCATTCCAGGCCTTTGACCAATGTGGAGATCAGTGTGGAACCATCAGACTCAGTGTGCTGGAGGTGAGTCCCCAACTAAAAATGTGATGAGTTTGTTACTCAGGTGATTTTGGTTTTGATACGGGGAATCAAAGGTAACTTTAGAATCTGCGGTTTCAGGTTACATGGAATAGAAATGTTCTTTATTGCCCAGAGCAGGTGCTTATAGATCACAGCTACCCTAACTAGGATTTATAATGGAGCTGGTATACTTGCATATATCTACTGGTAACCCTCAGCTGTCCTAGAGCCTGATCCTGCCATTTTGTGCCTATGGCCTCCTGCTCACCAACAAATACACCCCACCAGTTGCACACATCCATACATGGGAATATGGCTTGCCCAAGGCCACAACAGCCGCATGGATCAGGTGGGGATCAAACCACCAACCTTTTAGATATAGAACTACCAACTCCACCACTACAATTTGATCCTGAAAGATGTGACTGCAATTATGAATCTTTTTTCACGCAAACCTTCATTATTTGCCACACTGAAATACTCCATTGCAAAGTTAAACCCCATTGCTACAGTTGTTGATGAAATCTGGTCCCGTGTCCAGAAAAGACCTTTAGAAAAAGAGTGGATGGTGGCCAGCATAGTGAGACAGGAAAAAGTTAGACGATCAGACCAGGGTGTATCCTGCCATTTGTTCACTGGACGTAGGCACCTACAGATCCTCATGACCCCTACATTAACAGTAATGCATTTGGAAGATGTTTTTATCCGGAGTTACTTACCTTTCAAAAATGAACGCAATTCTTGCTTATCCTGGGGTTCAGAATCCACAGTCTACCGCCTGAGCCACAGATGGCATCTTGTCCAGGAATAAACAAGTGAAGAAAATGGAATGGTTTTACTTGTCCTAGTGAGCAATAGTTACCAAAGGGGGTGGAGCTTAGTGACTGTCACTATCTTTCCAACAAGATTCAGTTCAGTAATTTCTAATATATCTCTCTGTATATTTTCCCAGTGGCTCCAGCTCACCATGTACGCTTAGAATGGTTCCAGATCAAGTAAAATCCAGACTTGGAGAAAAGCCGAATCACCGCAGCTCTTACCTCAACACTTGGTGCTGCCGGACCGTGAACGCTTCCTGTTTCAGCAGAAATCTTCCTCCTCTTTATATCTATTACTGTCTACGATTAGAGGTAGACGTCAGGGTTTTATTTAGGGTTTCAGGGGTGTTGAGCATGAGCAACGGCTGAGGTGTTTTTTGCTGGTTTTCTGTTAGAACTTGTTCCTCATATTTGCTTCCAAATGAACCAGTTTGTCCTCAGTGGTGTTACAATTCAGCATTTCTTACCTCAGCCCTCAACCTCAAACGATGTTACATGATCACAGCCCTGAAATTTCCTACAGCATTATGAAGATTCACCAAATACATTATTAAATATTTAATCTATTAAATGATTGGAAAAAAAAGTTTGTACAGAAAACTGCACAAACTTTACATTGCAAATGATGGAAACTATTTACACTGAAAATGATCCAGATTCAGTTTGCTGGATTTATTTGTAATAATTTACATCTTGTGCTTCTTTTTCGTTTCACAAAAGAACTTACATCAAATCAGCTTTCCGTTCTTCATTGATCACAACTATCGGTTTTAGATGCTTACTGGTACTTAGTTGAGACATGTTTATTTAGAAGTTACATCACTGGCACAGAGAGCAAAGAAAGGGACAGGCGTGACAGAGAATAAATCAGGAACAGCTGCTGCAGAAGCCTCAGACCTGGCCGGCAGCATTCAGGGTCTTCTCTTCTTTACTGTGACTTTAATCACTGGGTCCAATTGAGGCTAATATTTCTTTTTTGTGCTTGACCCCATTAAGCTTTTGTTCTGATGAGTGTATTGACTAAAATAAACTATTGTGAAATTATTGGATGAAGTGATTTCTCTGGAACAGGTTTCTGGGCTATTTTTCATAAATTTGTGAAAACACAAATCCATTGACAAGTGGACTTATCCTTGTGTTTTGGATACTCGTCTTGTTGGAATGTCCCATACGAAGCTTCTGGGCTGAGGCGCAATTTCTTCCAGTATCCTTTGACAACATGCTGCATTGATTTTACAACAATTTTGGAGCTCACACATCCCCAAACCATCAGTTATTTGCCTCCATGCTTCACAGTGGGAATAGTGTTCCCTTCATATTGACTCCTCTCCAAATGTAGCGCTTATGGCTGTGGCCAAAATGGTCAATTTTCAAAAGTTCAACCATCAGGTGTCAGAAACCTTTTGAACTCAAACATTGATTCCAAGCTAGCTGATCGCAGCCGAGAATAGTTACCTGTGCTAGCCACACAAATACTTTTGTGTCAGTTTGTGCACATTATAAATCACCAATAATGACGTTGTGCTCATGGAAACTTATGAGCGTTGCAGTACATGTGCAAGGCCCTAGAACATCAATTAATTTTTTTTCCCCTTGATTGATCACTGCGTCTATGATGAAACATCAAAAAAAAAATTTTTTTAAGTCAGCCCCTGAGAACCAAACTGGACATTTTTAGAACATCAAGTTGAACATAAATACAGCACTAACCTTAAAGCCTTAATTCTACCTTGGGAAAACAAAAGAAACATAGACATATCTGTAGAACAGCTCGTTTTAATTTCTGCAGTATTGTACAAAATGTCTATAAAAATGTCATATCAGTATTTGAAGAGAACGAGTGTGAGAAACGTGGGAACAGCATGTACGAGGTGGGCTGAAATCTCTCCTCAGCAAAACGCAACTAAAACGACTGAAACCCTTTCTGGGAAAAAAAAATCTGTCACGATTTAACAGAAAAGAAAATAATATTGTTAAAATGAATCATCAGAAACCAAAACAACTTCAAACATGTTCCATTTGTTCAGCTTCACGTGCATTCGCAAAAGTGAGAGGATGGGATTTATAGGAAGACACTCTATAATCAGAACTGTCTGCAACACAAACGCCTCGTTTCTTACCCTACATAACCCTTTCAGTCTCACATGGCAAAATAAAAACTTGCATTATGACCTTCCACAAGATCTGCAAACATGGCACAACGTCTGAAAGTAACTATTAAAAAGAAAATACCGTCCTCTGCTCTTAAAACATTTCTCATTATAAACGCAATCACATTTCAGTCTCGATCACGTAAATATATTCACAGCAAACATAACGTAACTCCAGACATAGTCACAGCACACCTCAACCTTCAGATTTACTGCAGTCACGTGTGATCGCAGACACCAACAATATAGAGATTTCTCTCCTCTGAATACATTTGGATTAATCTGCCAATTCAACAGCAGAGAATGGTTCCAATTTCTCACAAAAAGAAGTCGCGTAATAAAACTGCAGTCACACACTAAAATGCAAAACGTTCTGAATATCAAGAAAACGCTTTAAACCTTGATTCACATCGAAACGCGATCCAGATTGGGTTCTCATTCTTACAGATGAGTGATTCACAATGGCTTGTTTACATTTCTAGACTGCATCGACAAACCAAAACTAGTTTCTGATCAAACCTTCACAGTGAGATACTATTTGGACTGGGTCATTTAATCTGAAATATGACAGTTAACCAGAAATTTTGTGTGAATCTCTACCCCCCACTGATGCCATGTGCCAATGAGAACAAGTATTTTTCAATCTAGATTCAAAAAACTTAATCCAGATTCATTTCTAGATGACAATTCACATTAAAACTTCAACTGCCAACTGAAAATTCACACCACCAACAATCCATATTTTAATCTGATTTGTGAACCAAGAATTCAACTCCAGATTCTATGACGGACAACAAAAAAAGAATTCAAGATACAATTAAGATTCCAAAGTCAGCTTTCACACTGAAGAAAAAAAAACATTCCAGATTCCTATTAAATTCCCAATCCAGATTACTCCACAGATTCTGACACATGCTAAAATGTGGTTTCTCAGTAATTTGTACCAAATGTGTTTGCTGAGGGAGCTGCCTACACCTCTGCTGCTTCACCATTAAAGTTTCCCACAACTCCTCAATCTTCATTTGGTCAATAAATCCCAGATCTGACCACGTATGATCAGAAGAGAGACGGCTGTCCGATACAAAACAGATACATTCCTCTGCAGTATCAAAACAATGCCACATCAGTATAAAAGACTCGAGCATGTCATACTTCGTTTAATAAACGATAAAGAGGAGAACAAAAGGCGTCCTCTCATCAGATACCAACAACACAAACCTGCTCAGAGAGAGGCACATGTTCTTTTTTCCCCATTTGAACGACTTTTTTCTATCCACTTCACATTAAAACTTTAATACAAGATTAAATTTTATTAAGGAACCTGGCATCCTCTAGATGGCAGCGGTTGGTATCTTGATGGAATAATATGCCCATGTACCCTGGTAAGGGCTGATTGACGCATTCCCAATATGAGATAAAGCAGATAATACATCTGACATTTCATTGGCCCCTCATGGCTCCATTTTACTGTCGTCTTCAGCGTGTTTCTGCATGTGACAATGCACGCCCTGCAAAAATAAGAGTGAAAAAAGATCATTGCTAGTTGATTTACATGTTTGTAAATAAACAATTAAACCCCCACAAATTAAAATAATGCTCTTTTCCAGCCATCACGATTTCACTTCTGATTTTAGGGCTCAAACACAAAATGACTTTGTAAATTAATAGTTAAAGTGTTAAGTGCACATATACCTAAACAAAAATCCTGCTCTTGTTAATTAATTTCAAATTTAAATGTGTTTTTATGAATAAAAAAAATTTGAACCTGTGAAAAATCAGCTTCAATGAGTATCTTCAAAAAGAAATATTTATTGCAAAAATTCAGCCCCTATAAATGGATTGCATTGGAATTTATTCCGTACATGTGTTTCCAACAAAGTTTATGTACTAACTTCGTTTATGTTATACTACTCAATTTCTTTTATGCACATTTTCAAAATGTATGCAGATCTTGTTTTTTTATGCAATATTCTAAAATGTGCATCAAAATGGACAAATAGAAACGCAGCTTGTGTTAATTCTCTCCCTCATTTAAGCTAGTTTCGCTGCTGCGGAAACAATGGAGATATTTAATATCAACCAAGTTAGAAAAAAGCCATTCAATCTTTTGTAGTTTCCTGTTTTCCTCTGGTGCATTCCTTTGCTGACCTTATATGAATATACGACTCTCAAGGCAGTTTTAAAGTATTTTTTTTTTCCCCCAAAGCTATTTCTCATAAATTATAAAATGAACGGCATTAACTTTTATTTTGCATTTTTAAATGGCTTTATGTCTCATGTATACTGATGCCGGTTTCAAGCGATGTGTGAGCAGTGCATAGTCATTTAAACACAGAGAGTGGTAGAAGATAGTCACTGCAGTTTTAGGACCAATTACAAATGACAAAAGTGGAATATCTCAGAAGACTCAGAAGATATCTCTGTTGCAATTTACATTGACGACCTTACACACCGAAATAAACATTCTACATTTCCTTTTATATTTAGAGTAACAGTTTGGTGTAGCAAAGTCTTTTTACACAAAATAGCTGATACTAATGTTACTGACCTTTAAAAACACTCCCTCTGAATTTTAAAACTATGATTCCTACACGTTTGAGGGAGTCTTAGTAGATTTATACTCTGCTCCTGATCCGGCCCCAACACAAGTGACAAAAAAACAATGTGCTACTTCTAGGGTGTAACGATATATCGCAGTACGAAATTTCACGATACAAAAATGTAACGAAATGTATTGTAGAGTGGTGGCAAAACGTTTATGAAATGACGCCGGTCTGATCCTATTGGTTCAGCTGCCGATGTGACCCACGCTGCAGCAACGTCACGTGCGCGCTTTCGTCTCAGTTGCAGAAATCGCTTGAACTAAAGGCAAATAGGCGGCATGAGTTCGGATAAAATACAAATTGAAGATGCCCCGTCTTCATTTAAATCTGAAGTCTGGCAGCAATTTGGCTTTCCTGTCGCGCAACAGAATGACGTTAAAGTTTACAGATAAAACACAAACGGTTTGTAAACATTGTAATACAAAGCTGCCATACACAGCATCAAACACTTCGAATATGATGTTCCATTTAAAACGGCATCACAACAACAAACTTTTGCAAACCCCCGCAGCAAAAAGAGTAAAAGAAGGTCAAACGTCAACACAACGCAGTTTTGCAGCAACAAGGTCTCAGTCGAGTGCAAAAGCTCAAGAAAGACAGACATATTTAGTTGTTTATTTGAATACAGAAGGTTTTTATTAAACCTTAAAATGTGATCTTGTGTGTACAACAAAGAAAGCTACTAAAATTTGTTAATGTTTTTGAAATAAATCAGTTTTTCAGATTTTTGTTTCATTTATAATAATTGCTTAAAATACTGTGATACATATTGTATCGTGAACACAGTATCGTGATGTGTATCGTATCGTGACCTGGGCATATCGTTACACCCCTAGCTATTTATGCTCAGAGAAACTGGTCTCCAGAACTTAAAAACCACAAATATACCACAGTCTCTCTCTGTAGCACAATACATTGAAATGTTACTGATCTGGAAGAACCAATTAACACCTTCCAGCCAATCAGAAACTGGCAAAAACCATCAACTGAATATATTTGAGTGCAAATTAAAGTTTATGAATGTACCTGTTTGGAGCTGTTGCGGGTGGTGAAGAAGCTGTCGCAGTTCTTCCAGCGGCACTTAAACGTTTGCTGCGCCGGGCTGGTGTGATCATTAAGAAGATGCTGCTGCAGGTGCTCCATCACGCCAAAGATCAGCGTGCAACCGTACCACTGCATAGAGTCACCCGGGCGGATTGAAGAATCATAATAACATTTAAAAAGTAACAATGGTGAATTGTGTGAGCGCTTAGAGTCCTACCCAGCAGCGGTAGTTCTGGATCAGGTTCAGTTTCACTGCTTTGACTGTCCCGTCGTAGCAGCCTGTGTAAATCTACCACAAACACCTTTCTTTATGAACGTTTCCTTCAACAGGACATCTATTTACAGAATTTAGCTTCTCAGGTTTTCTCACCATGCTTTTGTGGATCACCATGCACATGACCATGTCCGAATGTCCGCCGTACACCTGAAGTCTGTCGTGAGACTGGAAAAAACAGATTCATATATTATTAAACACTATAATTTATGGAAAGTGGAACTGTTCACTAATTTCTAAATCCAGAAAGCCTAAGAGTGTGAAAAGTTTTCCTTGCTTTTAGCCCTGCCCCCCTAGCCATCAACTAATCCTGATTTGAAGAAAGAGTGGATAAGTTAATCAGGAAGCCGTTTCCTTTATTCCTTTGATATATTCCTTTGACCATTCCCCTCACCAATGATGTGTCAGATGCAAAGGGAACACAGTTGTCCTTACAACTTTTAGGGTTAAAGTCCAAAAGAGAAGGTGCACCATTGTGTTCATCGATCACTGACGAACGCGTTCTGACAGGTAGCTTAGGTGAACCCCAGATAAGCTAAACCTCACTCTATTTTTGCTAAATCCTGAACGGACCATGTAACAAAAAAAATATTGATTCCTATTGTTCTGATGTGTATTCATAACTTTAAACCCTTTGCAAATGAATAAATACTTTATTTGTGGTTGCTATAGCAGCTAGACGACAACCACATGTGCCAGAAATTTGCAATCGGAAATGTAAGACCTGTTTTAACCACACATCGATGTACTGTATGTATTTTTTTTTATAATGCACTAGAAATGGCTTCATACCTGGAGCTCGTACACACGGACCAATTTGTCCAGACATGCAGTGACCATCACCTTTCCCAGAATAGCCACCACAGTGACTGCGTGATTGTGGCCCTTGTATATTCTCACCAGCTCGCCCGTCTGCAGAGCCAAACATATATCAATATCAGAAAAAAGACCCTGGTCTTCCTCCCCTCACTGATGCTCGTGATGCACTCACGTGTATGTTATGAGCGTGAACAGACTGATCACTTGAGCCACTGAACACCAGGTCATTCACCACCTGCAGAGAAGCACACCGAAAGCTCAGAGCTACATTCAGACTTTATTTCAGCTAAAGATTTTAACAGATTTAAAGATTAGTTGTTTTTGTTGATTGGTGCTTTTACTAAACACCATCTTGTTTATTTAATTATTCAACTTTCTTAACCTCTTAAGCCCTGAGGCCTATTTTCCGAAAATCCTATACTTTTACTTTTTAAGGCATTTCTCAGCTTTTACAAGGCCTAAACTGCAAATCTTGGTATCAAAATGAAGATAGGTTCTTGGGGAGTGGTGTGTATGAGTTAATTTGACAGTCAAGAACACTGGGTAAGAGTAATTGATGTTGGAATGGCCAAAAAATGAACTCATGTTTCCTCCAATATCTCCTTATTTTACTTATAACGAAGCAAATAAACACAATCAATTGTAACCACTACATGTCAAGAACATCTGTAGCAAGTTTGGTGTTCATACTACAAGAAACTAATATTCTGTACAGGTTTTGATTGAACAAAGTTCAGGCGTAATCCATGTTGGCACAGTTTGGCACAATTTGGCACAATAATTGAAATATGGAAAAAATCTTGTCCAAAGCTTCAGCTACGTTCATAGTCTTCTTTTCTTGCTTATGGGACATGATTTCAGCAAAAAAAACTCCTAAAGAAACGCTGTAAAAGGGGGGTAGAAGCTCATTTACGCCATCTTGCTGCGCTTTTGGGAACCTTTCATTCACAAACGCTTTCGACGTCGAGCTTCTGCGTGTCCCTACCCCCCGACCATCTGTCCAATCCGGGAGATCTATATATCACTGGAAAGCTCTGATTCTATGGAAACCAATCAGCTCAACCATTTTGAGACTGACGGGATCGCCGACGAATCACACGACGCGCAGCGTGGAGAGACCACCTCTTACGCACGGGGAGTCATTCCATATTTGGTGACGTAATGACGCCACAAGCTACAGAAATAATCACAAAATGGCGTTTGCGCGAAGCTATCGACCGGACATAACAACAAACAGGACTTTTATCGCTATGGAAATAACTTTTTGTTGAAAAAACGGCAAAGGTAAGACAAGATTTACATGCTTGCTTGGTTTTCGCTGGCGTTTTTTCGTGGAACTTTCGCTCCCTGCTCTGAAATACTTCATGCAATGTTAATGAGTTGCATATCACTGGATTCAGCTGGTTGTTAGCTTTCATTTAATGTAATGGTTTTGGTGTTTCCGTTTATATTGTGGATACATATCGCACATAAACAAAAACGTGGTCATGAATTATACTCCAGACATGTTGTTGTTTATTTGCATGGCGTTCGAGCTGTGGTTCACGAATATGAAATTGAATTAGATACGTTTTTAGAGGAGTTTCCGCTGAACACAACAGTATTTAATATGTGTGGGTTATTCTCAGGGTTAGTGAGCTATGAGTGAAAATGTAACGCACAAGGGGGCAAGTCCCCGGTACCGGGGACTCTCGGGCTTAAGAGGTTAATTCTTAGGTGGGTAAAACCTGAACTGAGAAAGCAAAAGGTGTGATTTATTCACATGTAAGAACGTTTATAGCTCATTTCAGAATTAAACATGTTTTCTGTATTTAACAAAAAAAAAAAACTTTAATTGGAGCAAGATCCTTTGGTTAATGAGACTTAAAGTGATGTATGAGTTCCTTTCTTCACATGAAGGTAAAAAAACAACCAAAGCTGAGATGAAGCTCCCACATTGCAATCTGCTCCTGGAGAATTATCAAGAGATGCTCAGTGCCAGGGTGTCCTACTACTCAAACTCTGCATACGCAATCCTAATGTGATGAAAGAGTGGATAAAGTTCTAATTTCAAAAGTTAAAAAAAGAGATTTATATCACTCATACCTTCATGCAGAGCACAGTTTTAGAGTGGCCTTCGAGTGTGCGCAGCAGCAGGCCGTTCTTGGCATCTCTAACGCTGATGGTAGCATCGTATGAGCCCACCAGAAGGATTCGACGAGACCCTTCCTGAGCTGTGGCCAGGCAGCTGACCGCTCGCGGCCCATGGCACTCAAACACGTCCAGCTGTTTGTTATTCTACAAGGAGATGTGTAAACGGTCACAAACCATTGGCTCTAAGCTTGACCCTTGTTCGCTTCCTGTTCTTTTGAACTCTTCTCACCCTGAGACTATAACTGATCACAAAGCCGTTGGCCAGACCCACGTAGAAAATCTTCCAGCGTTGATGGAGACAGAGAACTCGGTCTTGAAGAGACAGCTGCTCCACACACTCTGTGGTCTGAGAAAAGATGAAGCAGACACTTATCAAACTCAGCTTTTATAAAATACAATAGAAAATATTTTTGTTGTATTTCCTGTTCAATCTCAGAAATCAATCACAACCGCTTATATAAAGTAGCAGAGATATGTACAATCCTTCAGTTCTCTCTTTGGAGGGGTCAATTACTTGTTTTACTCATATGTGCGCAAATTAGATTTGAACTTTTCAAGGGCAATTTAATAAACTGTTTTGTTCTAATTCTGCCTCTCTCCGTTGTGGGTGTTTTTAAAGGAAAAGTAAGTGACAAATAAAACGAAATAAATAATCGCTCTGGAAAAATATGAATGATTAAAACTTCTGAATAGGGATTACACTCTTTAAAAAGGTTCTTCGGTGCTTCTGAGGTACTGTTACAGCATTTTGTTAGCAGAAACGGCTTTGGCCTTGTGCTTGTAAAGTAGTTCTTTGATGTTGTGCTTTATACAGAGCCTGGTCATATATACACATCATACCAAAGCTTATTTTATTTGATACATTTGATGGCAATTTTTAATATTGGTTCTAAATATAACTTTAAAAAGTTCTAATTAGAACCAATGTTTACTGTTAGAGCTAAACAGCACCTTTGATGGTTGGGTCTAAATGGCACCTTTGAAGATAAGTGTTAAATGACATCAAAATATGTCCCCCTATGATTACGAGCCAAAGAACCAGATTAGGTTCTATATAGAACCTTTTTTTTTAAGATTAATCGCATAGCCTGACTATCTAGAATTCATAATCAGGTTAAAAGATAATCGACTGGTTGTAGGTATATACAGCATTTGTGAGGTTTCAAACACAAAGCAGCTAAGCACCTTGAGGTCGTAGCAGCGGATAGTCTGGTCACTTGATCCGGAGTACAACCTCTCCGGGAGGCCTCTGCTACATGACACCAGCAGGCAGTTCACTTTACTGCTGTGCCCTTCAAACACGGCCACACACTTCCGACTCTGCAAAAATAATTCACACACCAGCTTACCATCTTTATTCATCGGGCATCTTTTAAATGACACAACCAGGCAAAGCAAGCAAAACAATCTCACTGTAAGGTTGAAGGCACGTATTGTACGATCTCCTGAGCAGGTGTAGAGCAGACCGTTGCAGATCTGCATGGCATTCACAGCCTCCTTATGACCCTCAAACTCTCCTTCCGTGGGAGCCTCCTCCACCGGATCTGATAACTCTGATCAGACATAAAACATAATCGTTCACATTTTACCAAGTCAATTTTTCAACTACTTTCCCTTTAAAAGCACTACCACGAGGAGTTGTACGCTCCATTTCCTTCAATTAGTTTAATTCAAACATCTCTTACTTGTAATATAAAATTACAGTATAAAACCTGGTAGGTATTTTCAAGCCCTACACGATCTTCCTATACAACCGGCTTCATGTGTGCTGCTGTACTTTAAAGATAAGAATAATTAATGTGTTTTTATGTATGTGATCAAGCTTTTACAATCATTGTCAACCCTTCTCATTTTAGAATATAGGATGCTGACCTTCTCATCAAGGTCCCAGAGTGACAGATGTGGCTGTCCAGCTCTCATTCTCACAGAGCAGGTTAAATATAAAACGCCTAGGCGCTAAGATTACCTTGCCTTAAAAAGTAATTTAGGGACCTGGCCTATTTCTGAGTGCTGATTGTGAGACTAATCTAATTTGGTCTTTCTGGTAACAACTGTTCTCCATGCAGGGAAATAGACTGGTTAATTACTGATAGGCAAAATGGCTCAAACTGTCCACTGCATCCTCTCCATAACTCGGCAGAAATAACAGACTGGCCTGGGAACAACAGCAGACTTGACCCGTGTAGATGATTACAGGAGGGGAGGTCATCATTTTCTGAACTGATCTAAAATAATTGGCAAGGTTCTATGGTTTGTGAAATAATTGTTTACATTTGTAATTTGAGAACAGCTAGTTTTAGAAGGTAAAAAGCATCCAGAGATGTTTTGATAAATGTAATTAAACCTCATCTTAGTTCAAGCACATGGAAAAATACTTCAACAGATCATTGGTTACAGCTTTTTTTAGTTTTTCATGTTGTTTCTGCATTTAGCAGACACTATTATCCAAAGCGACCTACAGGTCGGGAGTAAACGTAAGTAGTTTGTTACATACCTGAGGGTACATTTGTTTCCAAGGCTCCTGAGGTGGATTTTGCTTCACTGTGTAAAGAAATACAAGCAATTCAACACATAAAAAGATCTGAGATCACATCAGAAATTAGGGCTGGGCGATATATCGATATTAAAACATAACGATATATTTTTAAACGAGATATGAAATTTGACCATATCGCATATATCGATATAGGCTGCGTAGTTCAAACTGCGCTGTGAGCAAACTGCTTTAACCCGGAGCTCTCAACACTACTTCGCACGCCCCTGGCCACGCCCCTCCTCTTTCAGGCACAGAGAGGGGAGGGGCTGGACTCTGGAGCAGACAATCCGCCGGCACTCTTCAACAAACATGGAGGAAGCAACAACATCTGCTGAGCATGCGGAGAAATTAGTTAGTAAACAAAAAAGTAGCGGCTCAGTAATATGGAGATGGTTCGGATTCAAAGTTTCTGATGGGAAACAAAACCATGTCATATGTAGGGAGTGCCATAAAGAAGTTACAGCCAGGGGTGGAAGCACTACAAATCTTTTTCACCATCTAAAACAGTGGCACAAACTGCAGTATGAAGAGTTTGTGAAACTGCGCGCTGCCGAGGCCCCAGCTGCAAGCCAACCGCAACCCGCAAAAGCTCCAGCCCCGACACAAAGCTCCCTTCAAGCTTCATTTCCCCGCGGTGTACCGTTGTTGTGCCATATTTCGACTCCCCGGCAGATTCCGACTCCCCTCTTGCGTGAACGCGCATTCAATCACGTGATTACACAGACTAAGCCAATGAGAGTTCACATAAAATGTTTACTCGTAAAAAAGTTTTAATTTTTATTTTGCTTATATGCCGCGTAGATGTCAAATTTACTTGTAACACATTGTAAAACTATAAATATTGTTTAAAAAGTTTAAAAGAATGCAATCGCCTAAGTTGCTTACAGCATTGAATATTTTAAGAATTTATGAATGTACAGCATTATACAAACTTTAGATTTTTATATTTTATTTGCGTATTCAAATATATTTATATTTTATTCCCAAAAACAAGGGAACAGCTGAGTATTGTTTCATCCGGGCCAGTTTAAATAAAACTACTTGTGAAATGTCATATTTGGGTTTGACTGTGACTAAACAATTGCTCTCACTTTTTGATAAAAATATCGGGATATATATTGTATATCGATATTCAGCCTAAATATATCGGGATATGACTTTTGGTCCATATCGCCCAGCCCTATCAGAAATTAGCTTCTCTTCGAACCCATGGCAGGATATACAGTATAGCACAAATTGGACTATTACTGGTCAAAAAGATCATATTAGTGTAAATGGTTTTAATGTTAACTTCATTGATTTAACCTAAACACAGATTGGTTCATTTAAGCACCAAATGGAGTTTAAATCAATAATCTGAAACATATACAAACAGAAATATGTTAATTAAGTAGCAAATTTATTTTCGTTCTGTAGTCTTTTTAGTGATTTATTATTCTAAAACAGTATTGTAAAATGGCTAGTGTTCTTAGTAAAAACAAAAACCATAATACCCACAAATGTTCTTTGAGAAAATAGAAATCCCTTACTTTCTTCTTGATTGGTGATGAAGTACTTGAAGCTGCACTTCATTGATTGTCCACCACTGAGACTGGTGTCAGCAGTGAGCAGATTCCCATTGACACAAGTTTATTACAATATTAAGCACATTTTTAAGATGTCAGTTGTTATTTTAAGTTGATTAGAGAGCACCCCGTCACAACTTACATGCGTTATAGAGTGTATCAATTAATTCTTAAACTCTGTTTTGCAGAGGGGTCAAAGGATGCAAAGATACTTGCAATAGCTAGTGTTTTAGGGCAGTCAAGTGTACAAGTCGCAGCTGTCAAAAAAACATGGTACAAACAGGTTTTTAAAATTATAATGTCTGTGAAGGGGACAATTTGTTTTCTTTGAGGGTGCTTTCAAACGTCTAGTTTTGTGTATCTTGGTTCGGACATAAAGGAACAGCTGATAGATTATTGCAATTGTCTGCAGATTTAGTCATCATTCACAGCACACTGCTCAATATGGTCCGCACTAGTTAAAAATATAGAGGCCACTCATTGGTCACATACATCATCGTATGCGTTAAACTTGCTCACAGAAGTAAACAACGGACAGAACACCAGAAGAACGAGAAAATAGCCGTGGTCTGGTGAGAACTGTGATCATCAGGCCAGATTTCTACGATTATACACTCCCCTACTCGACCAAAAACCGCCATGATAAACGCTGGCATACGGTGGCTGTTTTAGTTCAAAAAGCATTCATTTTTAGATAGTTTGATCATGTTCTCACCACAAACAAACAGCTCTACAGTATTTCTTTTGGAACCGTTCAATGACCACCTCCTTAGAGGTTTTTAGTCTGCTTTTTGTCCGATCTAGAGTTTGGTTGCTGCGTTCACACCTGCGCAAATGAGTTCTATTACCTCACCTCTTTGCAACTGTTGGCCAACTACCATCACCTGGTAGTGAAGCACTTTTATGCTCTTCATCAGAGACCTATGGATGATGTCATGGACACTACCTCACTACATCCATATTTTTATGGTCTATGACTTTACAGTGACCTGTGCAGTTAAGATCCAACCTTAATCCATCATCTAAAAATAACTAAAGACTACAGTCTATCCTAGAGTCTATAGACTTGTGGTACAGCCATGAAGTTACAGGTTACAAACACTTAGAAAATAAATCCAAGCCATGTAGGAGACTTACCTTCCACAAGCCTTAGCTACACTGCTAGAATCCATTTCACTCGTGGAGGTGACTTCATTGCAGGCAAGATTTTGTTGAACTGGGAGTTGACCTTTGGAGGAGACAGAAGCGGAGTCCTTGGTCGATTCCTTGGCAACCTTTTCAGGGATCTCTTCTGTCTCAGAAGAATCTAAATTTACGAATTCGATGGGCATGGGTGGAGGAAGTTCCATCATCTCTAGTTCGGATGACTCTGAGTCCGCTTTATTCACAGGTGGTGTTGATTGCTTGGGTTCCTCAGGTTGTTGACTTGCAGCTCCAGACACTGACGTGTCCTTTACATTTTTGTCTTCTTTTGTTCTGGATTGGGCAAGGATTCTACTGGACTTGCGATGAGGTCGAGGAGCAGGCTGCTCAGCATCCAGCTCAGATTCACTGATTTCAGGCTCTTTTCCAGTTGCTTTCCTAAGGAACTTCCTCTTTTTCAGTTTTCGAACACGCTTACCAGAACTGTTTTCTGGTTGGGTTAACAGAGGCTCTGACTGAACTGGAGACACATGAGTGGAAGGAAGGTCAGGTACCACCTCTTGAGAGCCAACTTCTTTGCTAGGGGATGGCTGCAATCTGTGATCTAAGGAAGAGGCGTCTTGTGAAGACTCTATCGTACTGTTGTTCACAGGTGAGGTACTTTGAGGCCCTGAGTTAAGTATGTTATCCTCTGAAGTGGGTTTAACAGGAGACATAGGCTCTTGTTTAGGCATGATGGGCAGGCAGGTTGAATTAGATGAAGGGTTTTGTGAAGTTGGGTGAACATGGATGTCCGTGATCTTGGAAACTTGGTTCGATGAAGTGTTTGAGGTTTCCTCACTGTTCTTCTTGGTTCCTTTTGAAAGAAAAGTTTCGAGTTATACTTTAAACTTTCCTTCAAACCAGTACAAAACAGCCTGGCAATCACTTTTACAGGCAACAAAATCCCTTTACTACCAAAAACTATACTTGAATTTAAATGTGACAAGGTTTGCCAGTGGAGGAGTTCTGTACAAAACCTATTAGAAGCCGTGTACATGCGAATGTCACAATTTTCTTTCATTTTAATTATACATTCGTTGCATTAAATTAGGACATGATTTTGTGATGAAGTCAAAGCTTTTAAGTGTATTAAACAAAACTGCTGCTGTTTTCCAAATTACCCAATCATGAGTCTGCAGAAAGAATTGGTAGGAGTGGATGGTATCGATCAATTCAGACATCTATTATAAACAAAACTCAACGCTCTTTTTCCCCATATGCGACAACTGGGCAAATGCACGGAAAACAAAACTGCAACAACACCAGTTATAAATGTTAACAAAAATAAAAACCCATTTTCCTCCCTCCACCTGCTTCATTCTCTCTCCATCCTCAATGCAGCATTGTATTTAGCTGTCAGCATCTTCAGTGTTTAAGCTAATTAAAGTCACATTTCTATCAATTCTTCTTAAACCTTGATTCCAGAGTCTTCCATAATGGGTTATGAATTATTGTCCAATAATAATATTGAAATACAATATGTTCTGCACAAATTAAGAGCATAATCAGCTTACTAACATGAAAATGGATTGTATTTTCAAGATAAAAAGGGCAAGAGGGTAATCAACCGTTTTTTATGAGGATCATTGCAGACATAAAAAAAAACTTTTGGAGTGGTATCATAAAAAAAAAGTGTTAAACTAAAAGACAAAGTGAGGGAAGGTAACCTGAAATTTCTTACGCTGTGAATACAATATAAAAATGTACTTTATGGAACCTAAGCAATGCTTCATTTAGATTATCCATTGTTGTATTAACTTCTAGTTAGAAGGTTGGCGGTTCGAGGCATGCCGCTGACCTTCCTGGAAGGAGTTTGCATGTTCTCCCCGGGCTTGCGTGGGTTTTCTCCGGGTACTCATGCGGTTAGGTAAATTGAATATTATATATTTATTTAAATATAATTGAATGTATAATTTTTGAATCTAAATTCCCCTTAGGTGTGAATGTGTGAGTGAATGTTGCCCTGCGATGGACTGGCGACCTGTCCAGGATGTACCCCCACCTCTCTACCAATGAGCGCTAGAGGCACCAGGAGACTCTCGTGACCCCATAACGGGAATAAACGAAAATGAATGAATTATTGTATTACCCTGTTGAAAAATGTATGGTTCCATCGAAGGTAATAAAACAAAATGTTTCTTTCTGTTTAATGAGCACATAATTAGGTTTAAGTTATTTTCTGAAAAACCAAAAAACGTGTGGTGTGGCTCCAACACGATAAATTCGAGCATAGAAAATGTCTGAATGAAGGAGGAAAAAATTGAAATTACGTTTAGTCTGTAATTCTCATCAACTTCAAGATTCTCTGTCCACAAGTTAACTGGAGGTTCACATGATTACAATTAAGTTTTAAACTGACGTCTCTAGGTATACCTTTATAACTCTTAACATGTTAGCGATATACATTGAATACAATATTAGCAGTTTTGTTTCATGTTTACCATATGCTATATTTATAGCATAAGTCTATGATGTGCTGAAATCATTAGCTATCCGCTAACATGTTTTTCCAGTGAGAGAATCTCAATAAACTCATGACTGTAGAAGAGAACAATGATAACCGACTGGTTAAAGCTTAATATTTGGACTGGCTCCACACACACAAAAAGACATGAGTTCAAAAAAGCAAATGTGATGCTTTTAACACACTTTTATAATAGCAATCCAAATAATGATCATCATTAAAGTTGGCACGACATTTCTACATTCTACTAGTTTTATATTATGGAAATTATTCTCCAAGGGTTCCATTTAGAGCGGTGAAACAATGCTGTGTACCTTGCATTCCTTGGAGAATTTCAATGCGTCTCATTCTCAAAGAGCTCATCTCATCAGTGACCTGTAAAAAGAGTATTATTTATCATGTATATCCCAGGAACAGCTCGAGCAAAAACAGCAGACTACATTGTTCCAAATCTAGACCTCACCTGCTGTTTTACCATAAGCAGATGCTGCACTTCCATATAGGCAGCTTGCAAAGCAGCACGAGCCTGGATAAGACTATTATCAACTGCCTGAAGAGAGTTGTTCAGTTCGTCCTCACGAAGAGACACAGCTAGCAACTGATCCACTTGAGAGCGCTCTACAACCACAAACCATATAAACATCAAATGACCACCAAAAAGGTAACTCTAAGAGAAAAAAAAATACATTTTACCTTTCTTGGTTTTGATTTTTTGCCTCTTGTTCTTTCTATTCTCATTTGTAATCCCTGGAGATGCAACATCCTAGTAGAAAGGCAAAAAGTTAGATCATGCTAAGACCAATTTGTATATTGAAGAAGCGAAAAAGGGGATAATGAGCTCACCCCACAAGCCCTACGTTTCTTCCCAGCTGCTTGTACATCAATCAAATCAGGCTCAGATGTACAGCCATCAACATCCACAACATCCTGCAAGTCACTAGTAATGTCTTGTGAGTCCTGAGTGTCAAGATCTACTTGGGGTTGCTGGGAATCTCCTCTCCTTGAATGTTGCAAGGAGCAACTAGGAGCAGAGTCCCTCAGTTGGTCTACAGCTTTGACAATGGAGCTGGCTTTCTCAGGTCCAATGTTAAGCAAATTACTTTCAGACAAGCTACGTTTGCGGGAAGCTAATGGACTTGATCCAATCAGAGACTCCCAATGGAAACCTTCAGAAAGAGGAACATCTTCTTCACCCATCTGATTGGGACTTTCAGAACCACAAGGAACCATCTCTATGCCAAACCTAAACAGATTAAGGAAAAATTAGGAATGTCACTACTAAGGAACAGTGCTGACTGAAAACTACATTTTAACTAGTACCTCGGTAAGCCTTTGCCTTGCCTCTTCCGGTTTGCTTCCTGGTAGATCTGCTCCCAGTTGACATTCCGTCTGGACCCAGAGGAGCTTATAAGCTGAAGCAAGGTAGGTTTGAGTCCAGAGTCCTTCTCAGACTCATTCTTCTGTGAGCCACTGACATTTCTAATGCGTCTTGCATTGATAAGGTTGGGTTCATGAGATGGTGCTTTGCCTTTCGTGACTATATGACGGTTAAGATCTCTTTGGAGACATGCAGGCAAGGGAAGTTTGCTTAAGGAGGCCACGGAGTCACCTGCTGCTTGAACAGATGGGGCACTGTGGGACTCCTCACCAATACCTTCATCCATTATTTGATCTTGTCCAGACAAGTGAGGCCTTTCTTCCATTCCACAACGGTCCTCATATTCTTCATGGTCTACAGTGGAGGTACTAACATGCAAGGACTGCAGGGATGGCCTACCTTCACTATGCACATTACCAATCTGTGGAGAGTTCTCAGTAGCTCTTAACGGTTCTTGGTTTGTGCTGTTACACCTGTCGACTGTCTGTCTTGATTGACTTGCATTCTTGTGCTCGCTTTTATTTCCATGCACTTTTTTACTCTTGTTTGATTCTGAACCCTTCACATGGACACTATTTGATCCTTTAGGACATCTGTCTGTAGCAGAAAAGGCCATAGATTTATTTCCACTAAGCAATGCATCTTTAGCTTTTCGAAGCATCTCTGAAATGTCCGATGGAGCAATACACGTGGCATGTTTGGACCTTGAATGAGATTCCTTTTTACTTTTAGAGCCGAGAGATTCTTGACTTTCTGATGGTTTGAGGTTGGTGCATGAACCACTTTCAGGAGGTTTGCTCAGCCTCACAGACATTCCAGAGCCAGACGTTGAGGGTTGGGTGAAATGATCCAGGTCAGAACTCTCTTGACTAAAAGACTCTAAAGAATTTTGTCGCCTGTTTCCACATTCTGCCCTAGATTTCCTCTCCATGTCAGGACTAGTCTTGCTGAAACCATGCCCAACGTTCTTATTTAATGCTGCTTGAGGGGTGCACGACGATGAGGGATCCCCAAGATTAGCTGGTGGATATGGTGCCCATCTGTAAGCCTTCAGACCCTTAGCTTTGTCGAGATCATATTCTCCACCAGACTCTTCAAGACTTTGTTCACTCTGTGTCTGATTGTTGGATGTCTTCTGTTGTGGTTTAAAGAGGGGTGGTATGTATGATTTATGCCAGTTAAACGGACTGGGAAAATGCTTTCCAGAATGTGGAGGACAAAACCCAAATTCTCTTTGTCCATTACTCCAGAAGTTTCTTTGGTTGTGCAAACTCCTTCCCCGATCAACAGATCCCCACATCTGTAAGTCAGGAGGTCCTTCAGCATGCCAAGTTGCACATCGAACCTGTTGAGTTGGGTTAAAAAACCTGCTTCGTTCAGGGGATGAAAATCTCAAATTCTGCCAATTGGAACCTCTGCCTTTGTTGCCCATGTGAGGATAACTCTGGAATGGGTGATCCCAAGGACCAAAGGACATCCGAGGTCTTGGTCGAGACTCTTGCCTTCTTCTTACTTGTTCCAGGTCTGCTTTTGCCTGCTTTGCTGCAGCCTTCTCTTTTCTGATAAAGGGAAATATAGATGTAAGACTGGTGAAATGCATGGCAGAAAAGTTCACTAAATGCGAATTAAATGATTGTGAAAGAAACAAAAAAGTTTGCTCCACAGTTATTTTTATGCCCTTTACACACAAAGTTTGGCTCTTCCTTGTTTTTCGCAAGAACAGCCAATGAAAATTGGTTCTTTTGATGAAACAGGAAAGAAATAGTGCACCACAAATCCTCTCTTATCTCTTATTTTCGTAAAACAGCTCCCTGTGATCAGTCACCACTCGACACTGAGGATTTTTTTCCATGTGTTCTTTGATTTCTGCTTTCCTGTTTCCCTGTGGGGTGCAGAGTACACCTGTTGCATCATAAACGCCATCTTCAGGCAGGGAGTGTCATTGCATCATTATTTCCTCGAACCAGATGAAAAGCCTCCTGCTGCAAAGTCATCTGAAGATTTGTGGGAATCTCAATTCAAATCAGTGAGCAAAGGCCTTTTGTTGTCTTCACAGATTAAATGTTTAAGTGTGAATCTAGGCTAATCTAAGTGCTAAAAGGGATTGTAGAGTTTTAACAAAGCTTACAATAAACAGAATGAAAAAAGTATTAAAATCAGCCGTTAAAGTTTCATATTTACTGCTAATGGTACACCGATGTTTGATGATGAGGTGAACCTCAATAAAAGCGGTAAATGTGTTTTAAAAACAGAAAGATTAGTAAAAATCTTTTGTGGGGTAATAACATGTATGCCTTGGTCTCTGAAGACCTGTACCATTCACTTAATGTTAAAAAAAAAAAAAAAAACAGGTAAATTTCTGATTTTTTTCAGGGTCCATTTGGCTCTTACCATAATAATAATCAGAAATGTATTTAGAATTAGATTTTAGTGAATGTTTTGCATTGAATGTTGACACAAATGCATCAAATCCTTCAATTCCAACCAAACACTTTAATTAAATAATATAGATGTTTCATTTTGGCCACTTCGTGGTAATAACAATCATAAATCTTCTATAATTCTAAATAAGTAAGACCCACCAACACTAAAGTAATCAATTTTGGTAAAAATGTGTAAAAATGCTTGCTTTTCATTAGTGAATCAATCACTCTTCTTAGCCATCACAGTACTATTGTGCAGTGTGAGACACATATAATTTTACAATAAAGCAAGGCTTTTCTAGATATTAGCAGAGGATCTCTGGCGTTATTAAATGTAATACTTTCTAGAGCAGCATGGGGCATAAAAATAACTGGTGAAGTCAGACTATTTAAAGACATGCAGCACATTTACTTCATAAGGGTTGAGCTGAAAGGGGATGGTGTGGAATGCTTCCAAGAGTGTGAGAGTGCAAGTGTTGCAGTCACGGGTGTTTAGGGCCTCAGATGACACCAGACTCCAGTGTCAGAAATGTTTGAGGTGATAAAGTTACACAGAGATGATACGGACTTTGATCTGGCAAATCATGATTAACAAAAAAGCAAAGTCTTACCTCACAATTTCCTTGCGTTTCTCGATGAGCTGCACGACGTCTTTGTCAAAGTATTCTTCATCTTGGCCTTCGTTTAACGGCTTGCGCTTCTGATCCTCAACGTGTTGTTTATGCAGTGGGCTGGAGATGTGGTTGGCATAGTCTGTGAGACTCACCTCTGTAATGCCACAGACCCGGCACTCGTGTCCACAGTCCCTGGGGACAGAGGAGAACAAGGGCTGCTCAATACTTCCCTCAGGCATGGCTACCGCTTAGACTCTGTTCCTTCCTTGTATGCGATCAGGAGGCAAACGAACTTAAATAAAAAAAAAGTTAAATCCAAGTAGTTACTAAACGTAAAGGTTAAATCTTCCTGATCTTCACAATGGCTTCAGAGTGAATAAGCAGAAGACAAGGAAGGAGCTCCGAGGGGTGCCCACCCGCTCAGCAGCTGCTGAGCCTTAGCACACTGTCATGATGGTGTCCACTGTGCTCTGAGACAGCACTTTGGAAGGTTGCTGAGTTTTAGTGTGTGAAATTATGTCAACCCCACCCACTGGCTCCACCTTCACTAGCTCTGAAGCACTACAAGCAAAGGCTGGACTTGAAACTTGAGCTCTTTACAGTTGTCCGGGTGAAAGCCCCTCTGGTTCAGAGCTGCTCAGAGCCAAACTCGTGAGGCGATAGATACAGTGTTGACAGTTGGTCTATCTCTAAAAAATGGTGTCATGGCTGCCAGCCATGTTTCCAGGCAGCATTAGTATGTCAAGTTCATTTGACCAAATTTCAACTGTAAACCATTCTGTAGCTTTTAAATGAGTACTTCGATTGAAATTATACTTTTTTTGTTACCTTTGGAAAACTATTTGTATACAGGTCAATGACTAAATTGATGATGATGATATTTCTCGAACAGGTGGCAAACCTGCTACTTGACCAAGATCAAGGGAACTTTAATCACAGATGCATTAATAATAATATAATAATATATGTCCATTACATACATCATTTTAGATTATTTTTTTCTTCACGATCAAGGGGTTAGAAAACTCCTTCTAGGAATAAATTGTTTATTATTTTCTGCCTTTTTGCCTGTTCCATAGCTTTTCCAGTGTATTTACTTCAGTCTTTGTCTTGTGATCAGAGTTGCTTTACATGACCAATGGGGAAAAGTGTTATACTATTCAAGTTTGTGCTTATATTTCTTGTTTTTGTGATCAATAAACTGTGATTAATAAATTATAATAAACAACATTACATCTGGATTATATTGAAGGTTTATTGCAGGTATGTTGTTTCCATGAGAAAATCTGTCACAACACAAGTTAAACAAAAAAATGCAATGATGAGATTTTGAATAAAAAAAAAAACTCTTTGTCTTGAGTTTGCATTAAAAAAAATGGCTGACCTGCTTTTTTTAGGAATTTCAAATGCCAACACTAGGTGTCTGACTTAGAAAAGGCCTTAAAGTTTAGAGTTGATTAAAAAATAAATCACAATGACATGAAAGTTGTAAAGGACAAGTTACTTATAGGCACACCTCGCCAAATCGAGTTGGTTAAACCACAGCAAATGTCAAGTAATTGTGTTTGTGTGTTTTGTATTTCAATATCCTCCTCCTGTAAGATCATTCTCACTGTTCACATAGCAGAGATTGACAGAGTCGTCACGTGAGAGAGTCATTTGTCAGCCTCGCCAGTTGGTCCTCGATATATATATATATTTCTGGGTTAATGCAGCTGCCTCGGCTTATACAGCTACTGACCAAAAAGACACGTGCCATGCACCACACGTGCACCCTCAAATTTCCACACCTTTGTGTCATCGAATGATTCAAAATAACCTTCACAAACTTCTAGATTGTGGATGCAAAATGAGACACATAATAGTGCATTTTTAGGATATGTATGATGGAATCAATGCTGGCTGTATTCACCAAGTGGAATTTGTTAAGAAACCAATGAGGGCGTAGATAGATTTCAAATGCAAAAGATCAAGTAGATATGACACAAGTGAGTCTCACATGGCTGACTGAATCAAACAAAAGGGCAGTGATCATCCCCCTGTGGACAGCTGCAGTACAATTTTTTTTAACTTCACTACCCCAATATAAACTGTATGGAAATTGAACAAATCTTAAACAAATTTCAAAACAAATAAAATAGCTTTTTACCTATCGCATGGACGTTTTGGAATGTAACACCAAAAATAAATGAGGGTTCACTGTAGTTGAAAGGTTTTAAAGCACCTAATGGAACCCCACATCCTTCATTTGCATTAATTAGATAAATTTGGGGGGAACAAAACAATTACAGACTATTTTACAGTGATGCAAACAAGCAAAAGCAGGAATTCACTCATTCACACATCTCTCACCGTCCTTTCAGATTCTCCAGTTCCCGGTGGTGTAACATACTTCTCATATGCTCCTCCATCTCCTAAAACCAAAATCAACAACAGGCAATGAACATGTGAACAAGTCCCTACAAGAAAAACAACAGTGTTACCCATGATCATACTGTCTGTGTTTGGAAGAAGGTGTGCGTGTAAATTACCAGTTTGGAGCTGTAGAATGTTTCACAAAGAATGCATTTCTGTTCTTTAACCATCTTGACAGATGCCACAATTTCATAGGCCACCACAGATCAACAGGATTCTTCACAAAGAAAGAAAACAACTCAATCAGAACAATAAAACATTCTGAATTCTGAGTAATCATGAACAATTTACCACAACCAAAATGACTAATGGGCATCAATCTTTCAAAGGTTGGGGTATCAGCAGGGATGTTACTAGGGTTGACAGATAGGGGGGGGGGGCTTAGCCCCTGGAGGGCTTCTCGTACATTGCATGCGGTGAAAATAGAATAGAATTTACTTTATTAATCCCTTTGGGAGAACTTTTTGGGAACTAGTACTAATGACACTAAATTTCACTCGCGGTAATTGGGAATAGATACTAACATTATGTGTACTTCAGAGATTCGACAGGATATTAGACAGCTAATATAAGATTGTTCACGATGTTAGCATTTTAGACGACGTTCGCTTTAGCTTCCAACATTAAGGTTGAAATAGACTCGGCTACAATATCGTCATTCCTTCTCTTACCACAGGTAAATGTTCAGATTAAGCAACAATCGCTGCTATCAACGTGCAATCGCTGACCGTGTGTACACCGTGTGTTCACTGCTGCTGCCTCCACACTGTTGTGTTGGTTGAGCTGCTTATGCGGCCGCCTATCACGTCACGCTTGACGTATGCTAATGAGGCATGATGGGAATCATAACGATAATAATTTTGAAAGCGAACTTCAGTTTAACTCGCTTTCTTGCTGGCTCGTGTTCGCTGCATGTATGCACTTATTTAAAATATATTTTAAATATCAAGATAATAATAATAAATAAAATGTCGCCCCAAATTATAGGGGGGGCTTTGGGATATTTTAGGGAGGCTGAAGCCCCCCTAAATTAGGGCTAACGACATCACTGGGTATCAGTAAAGGCATCTACACCCTGCTCCGAATTGAGATTCGCACAAATCTTCGGATTGCTTCTCTGCAGGGTGCTCTTTGTCTGGGTCGAGAAAATATTGATGCAATGACGCTCCCTGCCTAAAGATGCCATTTAATCCAAAGCAGTAGCGCACCACAAATCCTCTCTTTTCTCCACATTTTTTGTCAAACAGCTTCCTGTCATCAGTTACCAACAGTATAAACAGCTCGACCCCTGAGTGGCCAGTTATCATCACAATGACAACAGAAACTGCTCAAGTTTATACACCCCAGCTCTTAGTATTTTCTATTACCCCATTAGCATTAATGAAAGTGTGAAGTCTCTTGAGGTAGTTGCTGATGAAGTTCTTTATGTTCTCTATTGGTAAAGCAGTCCATTTGTCTTGGCAAAAAGCCCTAAACTCTTGTAAATTCTTGGGCAGTGTTGTATGAACTGCACATTTGAGTTTTCCCCAGAGGGTTCCAGTGACACTGAGGTCAGGAGACTGTGATGGTCACTCCAGAACCTTCAGTTTGTTCTGGTGGAACCAGTGACAAGTGGACATGGCTTTGTGTTTTAGATTTTTGTAATGTTGGAACATTTAATTAATGTCCCACAAGCAGCTTCCGGGTTTATAAGTGCACAGTGTTGAACATTTTCGGAGTGTTGAACACACATATCCCCAAAACATCAGTGACCCACCTCTGTGTTTCCCATTGGGGATGGTGTCCCATTCATCATAGGCCTTATTGACTCTTATTCAAATGTAATGTTTATAGTTGTGGCCATAATTTTCAATCTTTCTCATTGCTCCATATAACTTTGTTCCAAAAAGATCTGAGCTTTTTGGGTCACTTCACTTTAGGCTTTCAGTAGGAGAATGCACAGATATCTTTACACTTTGCCAGACATTAAAAATAATAAATTTGTATCATTCCTGAAAATATCCTTCTAGTTAAAACTTTGCCAGTGACTGCACTAGGACGCAGCCGTGCACATAGTTTAAATGTTTTACATGAGAAATTATTCTTATAGTTTTATTCAAACTGTATAGAAGAGCTGCTCAGATTTAAAGTCTTTCACTGGATGCTGCAGCAACAGCAAAGCAAGCAGCTGGACAAACTCCATGAGACAGGAAAGAGGGTCAGTGTTTCTAGCTCCACAGCAAGATGCCAGAAAATACAACCCAGGAACAGCACTGCGGTCAAGGAGCTAAAAGTAGAGCATGAATAGTGTAGCTCACCGGTGAACAGTAAAAGTCCAGCACAGGACACGTTCAATTCTAAAAGCTACCTTGGTAACAAAGTTTCAGCACAAACTAACTACTTTAATGTGTACTTATTTAGTGTTAACTAAACTTAAGAAGAAAAAAAATTAACATAAGGATTATGTAACTTTCTCAGAAATCTTAAAATGCAGCACAACACTTGGCTGAGGAGCATGTTGTGTGACTTACAACAGCTCAGACTTAGATCAGAAATAATGAAAGCAATAGGTTTGCTGGAATTAAATTCTAACTAATATATATGTGTATTAGTTAGAAATTCCTTAATATTTATATAAGAGGTGTGATGACATATGCTCCTCATATACAATATCAATTAAAACAGTAATAGCTACAAAAACTATAATTACTTTAATTAAACATTTCAAAAGTGTCATGAAAAAATAAAAAGTATCAGAAAACAAAGAATGACAGGGTCTATTGTTTGGTTTGTATCAGAGGGTGTAATACCATTCAGCCTCTTGGGGGCAGTGATGATGTTTGTGGACTCAGAGAATGAAACTTTGTTTACAAGGGGATGTTTCCAGATGATCCCTCCTCTAGAAGCTCAACGATGCGCATTGTGACATTAAAACAGAGGCAAAAATATATAGTTCTTAACTTCCTATAATTTCTACCAAAATTAACATTTACAAAACAATTAACAATTTAAAAAATTAACATTTACTTTGTTTAAATAATTGTTATATTGTAACCAATTCTGCTGCTTAATATTTTCAGCATGTTTTTGTCCAAATTTCATAATGTCAATATAATAAAAGTACAATTATTTCGTTTATTTTACAATCATTAATATTTTGGACATTTAGAGAAGTTTTACTGTTAAAAAAACGTTTATCAAAGTTTACTTTGACACATTGCACTGTTTTCTTTGCCGATCAGTCCTCAACATTCCCCTCTTCTTTGCAATGAGCTGAACACCTCACCTTTTCTCTCTTGCTCTCGGCGGAGACAGACGCTCTGCTTCTCTCTTCCTTATCTGTGTTTAACCAGCTGCTCTCTGTGGTTGTCTGCGAGAGACTCTCACTATCCTGCTCTCCAAATAAAAGGAATTATAGATCTGGTCTCTGACTCCGATTGACACCATTTTCTAGACAAGGAGCGTGGGTTCGGGGGAACCCACCTGTCCTGCAGGAACTTACGCTGCTGCGATGGACTGCTGGGCGAAGTGGAGGATCGTGTGCCTGGCCGCTCTGTCCCTGGAGGATGTCGAAGACATTTACATAATTGGAGCTGTGATAACTGGGATTCTGCTGATCGGAATATGTGGAACTCTCGGCTATCGGTGATTATCAAAGGCGGTCAGTGCTCAAAACCCCACTAAGCTGACCGACTGGAATGAAATGTTGACTGGACTTAAAACTGTCAGGACTCATTTAACGGTCTGTGACCGCAAACTGGATTATATCGGGGAGAGGCTGGCAGCAATGCAACAGAAGTTGGATAAACTGCAGACCGGTGATGGATATTAAAAATCTGTAAAAAATTACAGTTTCTGACCTAAATTAACTTCTCTTCCATCTGGCTCTCCCTTGTCTCCTCTGACCTTGGAGGCCACAGGAAGGAGTCTAAACAATCCCCTTGAGTGTCTGATAAGGAGCGTCTCTCAGCACCCCCTGCATTCCAACACCTCCGCCTGCTTCTCTCCACCGTTGTAATCTGTTCAGCACATGAGTACGGCATTTCAATGGCTTTTTAAAACTACTCCACACTGCCCTTGAAGGACAGTGAGGAATAGGCTCTTTTTGAGCTACCTTCCCTAATGTATATCCATTTCTCTTGTTTCTTTCTTTACAAGCTGGCGCCACAGATGGCTGCCTCGGTCTGTCACCAAAGCAAATTCCTTGTATGTGCAAACCTACTTGACAATAAAGCTCTTTCTGATTCTGATTAAAACTCCAGTCTGCTTTGAAATCTTTGTCTGCAGACGCAGTGGAAATACCTTGTGTATTGTTGCTGTGCTCTTGTCAAAAATCATCCTAGTAGTTAAGCTTCTTACACAGCTTTTCCTATTTCTGTTCATGACCTTTAGTTCTTCCTGTGTAGATATTGATTATCCCTGTTTGGTATAATTGGTTGATAATACACCTGAGTATAATACTACAAAATCCCTAATATATGCATCTTGTCCACTAAATATAATTATAAGTGTTCCCTTTTCAACACAATTATTTATTTGTACAGCTGTAGATATTCGTAATTGGCAAACCAACGTATATATTATGCCACCAAATCAATAACACTTGAAGATATTACATAGGTAGGAGTAGATATGTATGAGAAATCAAGGGGTAGGAGTTGCTCTGTTTAAAAAGGTGACCATGGCAACAAAATTGCCAGATGTGATGCAGTCACTGTCCCACTCTATAAGGATTTAAAAACATGTATATCAAAGTATGCAAGTTAAGAGAATTAATAAAAGATTATTTGAGTATACAGTATTGCGGAGTAAAACACAGTATTAATTATAGCTATTAATAAAAATTAGATGTTGTTTTTCTCTCTTTTTTCTCTTCCTTTTGTTGATGGCTTAGGTATACACTACCTTCTACCAACCCATCCAAGCATTTATTAAAAAAAAACCACATGATTGCATGTTTAGTACATGATGTTCTTTCATCGTTGTTTTTGTTTGTTCTTCTTATTAGTGATGTACTGGAACAGCCCCTCTTGTTTTATGGCTTGTGTATTTGCTTGCAATTAAATAATAAAATAAGAAATATTATCTAATTATATGTTTGTACGCATTGCACACTAACATGAATATACAAAGCAGATGGTAAAATGGTAACGTACCACCTTTTCCACAAGACAACTTACCATATAATAATGTAATGGTACTCGTATGACAAATCAAATATAAAAATCAAAATTGACGATTTAATACGTTAAAAAGTGGCCACGTCTCAGAATAAAACACACTAATAACTGACTTTCAAATTAACAAAGATGACATCGCCTGCGAAAATAGTTGAACTAAGAATAACGTTAAACTAAGAATTAGAAGTTACAATTGGTTGAGCAATAAAAAAATCATCTTGTACTTAAAGTCAGAACTGGATTTGCGACAGGGCAGCAGAGCAACCACTCGTATTGTTAGTACAGACAAGTACTATACTTTAATTGTAAATGTGTTACTGCAAAAGGTATCTTAATAGACAAAAGTTACGCACTAATAACAACATGCAGCGGTGTGGCTCGACTGCAGATATTTAGCAGTCAGGCTAAAACACGTAGACCGTCATCTAAAAATTGTTATATTGCCAAAAGTGAATTTCGGAAAACTTTTAACGCTTACCTCTTTTATGCAATGTATGCATTTCTTCAAACTTCTTTTTAAACCAACGCGTTTCGATTCTTATCCCTTTCAATTCAACAAAATCCCGCCGCTAACAGCAACAATCGTAACGTTTCAAAATGGCCACCAAAATTTTAACATAAAAGTCTCAAGTTCGAAATTCCCGAAAACATTAATAAATGCACATTTCATAGATTTAAAGTCACAGTTTACAGAAACTCTTCGTTTGCTGCATAAACAAGAGATTAAAACATCACCAAGAACAATAAGTTTCTCCATAGTTGTCGACCTTCTGATACGGATTTCTTGCCGAAGAACAAAAAAAAAAAAAAAGAATATTGTCACATTGTTGAAAAGTCATTCAGATTTATTTTATGGAGATGAAAGATGATTTACAAGTAAACATTATTGGTTCGTCTGTCTATTTATTTGTTAGTCTGGAGTTTAATTAATACTTAATTGTATAATTCAGCTACCTCGAAACAACGGTGTAAAAGTTACTGAAGCTGCATGAGTTGGAATATATTAAATAGCAATACAAGGGGACATATTTATTGATAAAACTTTTTATAAAAAATCATTTATTTCTTACAGAACATCGTAGCAAGACTTCATACATCAAAAATAACCAAACATCTTAAAATATACTCAAATTGAAAACCTTTAACGAATTAAATTAAAACTAAATAAAATTAAATAATTTGTACTATTAACTGCAAAAATCCCAGCCAGCATCACACTACTTCCTCGCCGCCATCAAGGTCATGTGACTGTCAGAGCTGCCCTCTGAAGATAGAACCCAGCAGGACAACCATGTCCTTAGCTCCTCAGCAAATCAACTAGTATGGTAGTCACAAAAGTATCAAAAAAGTATTGAGCAAAAGTCAATTGGATTTATATGTGTGTGTGCGCGCGCGCGCGTGCGTGCGTGTGTGTACTTAAACTGTGGCAAATATTTAAAACACACTTTTCACTTCGTCATTAAGGGGTTTGACGGCAAAATGTAATTTCTGTCAAAGTAAGGCTCAAATTTAAAACAAGAGGACTTAAGTTTGCACACAAACTTTGTTATTTGCATGTAAGACTGTCATTTTAAAACTATTTTTTACAATGTGGCCTTATTGGTCAATTAGTTTCCTCAGCTTAACCTTAGATTCGTTGAAAGGAAGTGGGTTGCTGGAGAAAACAATCATTAAAGGTTCCATTCTCACTTTGAGTGATATATGCCAAATCATAAATTCCTAGCTTTTTCAAAATCTGAGATATTGAGCTGATCTGTAAATTGGTTGCTATGGTAAACAGCCTGGTTGTTATGGTCGGCTCGGTGAAGTAATGTATTGTTCCACATGTCGCTGTGAGAACATAGAACAAGCCCCATGTCTCTATCATTACCAAAGCTGAGATAAGTTTCTGAAATGTTGGTTGCTAGGGTAAACGGTTTGGTTGCTAGGGAGTTGACATTGATGTCACTTTACAAGCCAAGATAATAATGTGGCAAAGCACAGAAGCACTGAATACTTTCTGATTAGTATTGTTTAAACAATTGTTTTTACCAAAGGATTCTAAAAGCTACAAATCACTGGAAAACATTTAAACAATTTGAGGATTGCTCCTAATCTGTCTTTTTATCACATTAAAAATAACATTATCTTCAACATTTTAAAAACGATGACATACTAATAATCTAGAAATGTATTAGTCATTCGTTTTCTCCAGGAGAATCCTTTCTCAGTCATCTGCCGAAGGAAGGAACTTGTTAATATTTCAGCCCCACAAGCACATGAGCAGCCTTTGATCTTGAACTCTCGATCTTTGTCTTGACATCAGAAGTTACTGTACAATAAGCTGTTAAATATCCAGTGTTCAGACCATGAATTCTCTCAGGGGAGCTGATGGTCATCATTGAAAGCTCCAGTGGAGTAGTTGGCTTGCTTTCTCAATAAAATTAGCCAATCTGGTTCAGTTCTCTCAGCTTTGCTCTCTGGTGTCTCTTGCGGATTTTGATCGTCCACTTAATGCTGAGTTTGGCAAAGTCTGCAGCTTTAAACAGAGCCATAAAGACACCACACAATATTGCAATGGTGTTCCATGGGTTTGCTGTGACAATCTATTTAAACACAACAAAGCAGAGAGTATTATTTCAGCAAATGTACTGTGCACTGAAATTTAATTTCGTCACGCAACGACTCACATCTTTGACTTGCTGTATGAATGGATCCCGCCACTGGAACACTATAAAGAACAGCTCATCCACCTGCTCCTGTGGAGGCCTCTTGTCAATGTACTTCACCACACTAGACTGAAATGAAAATGTTCTCAGGAAATAAATGCCGTCACGCTTTCACAGATGTGCTTTCACTGCATGAGAAAAATGGATCCAATACTCTTTTTCATTGGCGCCACTCATTTGGTCACATGTGTGATGTCCTGTTGGCACCCATGGTCTTCAACCGTGTCACACCAAACTTTGGATCGGTCTTTAAACTCAAATCGACAAATATTGAGTAATCAATTACCTCCTGTCGAAACTCCACAGATTCATTTCCTCTGTCTGACGTCCTGACCAGAGACATCTTGACCCAAGTTCTAAAGCCTCCAGAGAAGGTCCACATTGAGTAGTTCCGTTCACAGTCCATCATGAACGCAGCTTTGTCAGAACTGGATAAGAAAACACAACAGATTCATAGAAACCCTTCCCAACAGCAACGTGTGATACTGATTAGGATTACCATCTTGCTTAAAGGGGGGGTATTATATGTTTTTCAGGCATATAGTGTCGTTTTATAACACACTCAAGTAACAATTTTATCTACAGTTGGATTGTATTCACTGTATTTGTCATAAACAACCTCATAGAAATTTCACTTGGCATCTTGGCTGAGCGTAACGCCCTGATATTCACCTGTCTCTATAAGAGCCCCCTCCTTCTTTCCGCCCCGCCCCCTTCAGTGCCATACTCCATGTGCACTGCCACCGTTTGTTTTCATTTTCCGAGCGCCGTTACATTTTCAGAGTAAAACATTAAAATTGTGTTTTTGCAAAAGGGCAACAGAGGATATTGTACAAGCCCATGACCACGATCCTACGTCGAACCCAGAAAGTGAGTTTTCGGCAGAACCGGAGCAAGTACAGACACTTTTTCAAGACGTGTCTGCTTGGTAAATATCCTCTTGTAAATATACACCATTTTGTGGGAACATTTTACAAGGAAATTAAAAATAGGCATCATAATGAAACTATGTTTTACTATGAAATAATACATAAGCTTTTTAACCATTTTTGACGAAGCGTGTCATCCTTGGGAAGCGTAAAGAGAGGGTCTCTCCTTGGCATCCAAACATACATCTCCTTGTAGAAGTCATTTTGTAATCCGGAGAACTATAGAGAAAAGATGTCTGAACGAAGAGCTTCGTTGACACGTAGTGAGACCAGCTGTTGCTAACAGTAGCTCCCTCATCCGTAGACGAGAGTCTTTGCTGGAGCTGGAGGAGCGGTGCAGCAGCAGACGGGGGACAGAGACGGAGCTATGAAAAAGGGCCGGGGCTTCGCAAAACAGAGCGTTTTAGCACCCCCCAGTGTCTACCGCAGGAGATTCAAGATTACTCAAATATACATGAATGATTCAAAGTCACGATTCAGGAGCGTTTTTAATGAGGGACTGACATTATAACACAACATAAGCTCAATAAAGTAGATTTTACATAATACCCCCCTTTAAATGCCAAACTGTTTAGGCAAAGTTCACTGTGAGCGTTAACGATGACAATAACAATGGCATCTGTAGAACAACTGAAACTGACCTAAGTGCTCTTGCATGTAGCAAAAGAAATCCATATGTTTTAGTATATCTCATACTAAGAGGATTTCTAAGAGGATCTACCTTTCACGCATATCACTGAATTTGGCAAATATCATGTAACTGATGGCACTGAAATCCTCTTCCGTTTCATTCCGGCTGAACTGGAGGAAGATGAGCTCGCGGTTTCTCACATCTGTCGGCCCTCTAACCACTAGGGCTCGCTTCTGAAACATAAACATTGTGTCATTGATCTAATTTCTCCGAAAGTTCTCCAACACAATGAACCCAGAAAGAGCTTAAACAAAAGTTTTGCTTTTTAGGGGTTTCATAAGTCAGAAATTCTTCCACGTTCTGGACCTTCCTTCAAGCACTGGTGTGGAGGCAAGTTGGGACAGGAAAGAGTCCTCGCCAAACTGTTCCCACAATTTAAAAGTAAACCACAAAATAATTTTTTTAATGGAAACCGACTTCATGAAACATTTGAGAAGCCAAAAACATTAAAGCAAACAAAATAAACTTCTGTTCGTTTCTGTGACTTAGTGGGTGGTGAGTGTGACCAGAGTTGTAACCCATAAGACATTTTACCTTTATCTTCCTCTTCCCTACTTGTCCAAATTACTGTTCTATAAAGTCATAATGACCATAAACAAGTCTCAAAACAATTCATATTATATTTAAATACTGTTTACTTCAAAAGTGCGGTGTGCCAAATTACATGTTTCATGATAATTAGATGTTTTGAAGCTTTTCTGTGGCTCCCTCAGTCGTGTGTTCAGCAAGAACTGGTGGAGTGCTGCTTTGAAAACCCATTCCGTGTAGCTTTCTATGCCATTTACTTTACCTGGAGGCAAAAGTTAGTGACCGCTGCAGACTATGTGCCTTTTATCCCATTTCATCATAACACCTTAAGAAAATGTAACAGCATACCTGTGTCTGGTTTGAATAAGGCCCGTGGTAGATGACCTCCTCATTTAAACAGTCTCTTTTCCCCAGTCTGCCCATTGAAACCAGTGGTGGAATGTTGTCATGATAGTGATGTCTGCAGCTCAATAGCTGTGCCTTTCCAGGAAATAATGCAATTCCTGTTCACAAGTGAGTCAATGATTAGGCTCAGAGACAATGAACCCAAAGATTTAGCCAATAAGAAGGGTAGCCCCAAAGAACCTAAATTGGCAATGGTCGTATCGGGTGTTTCCACCATTTGATGCAATGATAGTTTGTGTGGGCAGGAGGCCGTAAGTTGAATTGGCAGTCGTGTTCTGCCAGACTGCCCCAGGGCAGCTGAGAGCTACCAAGGTAGCTTATCACCATCAGTGAATGAAGAATGCTCTGAAAAAATGTAAAGCGTCTTCGAACGTCTGGGAAAGCGCGATAGAAATAGAAGGCATGCTCCTCACTGGCCTCATGATGTTGTTCTTAGGAAATGGATTCCACTCTTCGATGTGGGGGTGGGCTACAATAATGTCCTAGCATCAAGTGATCCCCGACATGCTCTCTGAGGTTCAGGTCAGCTGACAGGGGCATGGCCTATGAGACACTCCAACCTCTTCAAGTCGAGCTGTGACAATTCTACCGTGATATGGTTCTGCATTGTCATCCATGAACAGAAAATTGAGGATGTGCTGGTTGAATTGGTAGATGATAGGCTCTATGATGTCTCTGAGATGACCTGACACTCATCATAGAACAAGACCGTCAACCATTGCTGCATTCGCATGGGCTTGCCCACTGCAAACGGCCATGGCGGTCAGTGTAGTCACCTAAAAATGGTCATCTAGCATTAAAGCCAAAATGGTAGCTCATGCTATCCGGAAACCCTAGTACCCCTCAAATGTCTTGTTTGCAACTATTTGACACTCGTGGAGCTCCACTCCTGACTGAATTCTGCCAGTTGTTCTGTATCTTGACACACACCATATTACGCCATGGTCAGGTACCACTGCTTGGCGGTTAAGTGATGTTGTGTGTTCATGGATGTATGAATGAGTTACTGACAATACCACCTTTTTGCACCCCCAGAATGTTGAAGAGAATCCCAAATTGAAAAGGGTTGTCTAATGGTATTGCCACCCACAATTACCCACAGCTGTACAAAATGACACCATTACATGGAAAACACATAATGGGGTGTGTCTATTACCCTTAAAACAATTGCCTCTCCATCCCTAACATTTCTTAAAGTGGAAAAACAACACTGCAACGACTGAGCCTCTCCCCAAAGTTCTTGAGAGTAGCGTAAATCAATCCACAACATAAAACTCTTTTGTTTTATGGTGTTTGAACGGTCATAGTATTAAAAGTTACCTGGTGCACTGAACTCCTCAACCTCTTTATAAGTCACAGACATGACCGGATGCTTGAGCTTGTCCATAAAGTCTGAGATGGTCTGGTAGGCCAGAAACACAGCCACCGTAGTGAGCAGCAAATAAATGAGGAGCAGGAGAACAGTGAACACATTCTTTAAACACGCTTTGTTCAGAACCATTGCCATTAGATTACCGTCGACTACATCCTCGCCTGTAAAACAAAATACGTTTCTAATTCAGTGCCGTTCTTAAGAGCTAAAAAATGTAAAGCATGTAAATGTAAAGCACACCATGAAATTAAAAAAAAAAGTTTACTTTAATGTCATAATGTGCCACGTGGTGTGGAATTGCAGTTAGAGTTCACTCTTTTAGTAAGAAACTATTCTACCTGGTTGGTGGAAACATTACAGACTAACTACATTTTCTAAAGCAGAGATAGAGATAGTAAAATTGGTTGCTGCAGTAAACAGCCTGGTTGCTATGGAGGGGTCAACACGTAATAACATTTCCCCATGTAACTTTGAGTAATATAAAGCAATATATCATGAATCATTTCCCAAAGAAACATTTCAAAAATCTTGGTTGCTATGGTAAACAGTTTGGTTGCTAGGGAGCGGTCAGTGGTGTCTGAAAAAATTATGTTAATAATATGATTAACATAAATAAGCCCCCATTTCTTTATGTTTTTTTTTTTTCGTTGGCCATTATGAGTCAATTGTAAATCTTTTACATCTTCTAAAGACTGGGGTTCAAATACATTTGTTTTGTATTATATCTTACACAGATTTCTAATTTCTCAAAATTTTCAGTTATTTCCCAAAATTCTTTAAATGGTAATAGTCTTAAAAGATATAGCAACTTGAGTCAGACAACTTTGGATAGCTTGGCAAAGTTTGGTGGGCAACACAATGATCAATTAAAGCCCAGGAACCCTTTGCATGTCAAATATTTTAAATTGCTCGGACACTGAACTATACAATGATCTGTAAGCCAAAATTATAAAAATGTCAAGAAATAAAGGCTGTAAATGTTTCACTCTGCGTAAACACTGAGGTTTTTAACCTCAATGACAACTTTATCAGAGTTTCCTCATGTTATGAGATGTACCTGTATTAGAGATACATCTCTATACTATCTCTATTATACAAAAAGTTTAACAAACTGTATCCTTTATGTATAACTTTCAAAAATGAGTCAAATTAATGTTTACTGAGCCATGCTAGACAATGCATGTCCACACAATTGGTTCAAACATTTATAACAGCTTTATAGCACAATTACGTAAATAATACTCAAATAAACTAAATTAACTTCTCTTTATCAGATTAACTCATTTCTAAAAACTATTTAGCTCGCAATTAGTTCAAAATAACTAAACAAATTACCACTATCTCTCTCTTTATAAGCCTGAATGGGCATCTGAATCATGAGAAAGTGAGGTTTAGACCTGGTAAAGTTTCACAAGCTTCATCCTTCACGTCAGGAATTTCGTTGTCCTCCTGAGGAGTTCCAGTACTGTCATCTCCACTGAACTACAGCGCAACAGGTAATATTAAGATTAAAACACGCACAGACATAGACAAGCTTTATGTAATCTTAGCCACAGACTTTGTAGTCACGTGATCGCGATCGCAACCTAAGCGACTATTAATTTGTCTCGTAGACTTAGCCTCATTTACCTCCTCATAAGCTCCAGATGAGTTCAGCATCATGTTTCGACTCCGAATATTTGGAGAAGTTGCATTTCAATTTTGCCATCAAAGTTTATAGAAGCAGGATGCAGACTTTCAGTCACGACGTCTCTAGGAACTCACGAGAAACAGATAACGTGAACCGGGACCAAAAACAAGGCGTGAGTGACATCACAGGGGGCTTGAACAGAGTCATCTGTTTCTCATGTTCGAGATGATTCAGAGTTCTGTTTTAAGTTGAATGCTGCATCTGAATCGTGTTCATTATTCATTGCAATATTTGAATGACTTTTCGTTCATCTTTGAAGCTCGTGACTTACTGTTTTTCCTAGAAAGAATGGCACTGACACGAGCCAATCAGATTTGATGCCGGTTGTGACGGTGCCGTTTCATTGGATGGATTGATTAAACATCTCCGCGTTTTTGCTGAAGGGGGCGCGGATGTAAAAACAATTCGTTTTTAATTTTCATTCTTAAAAAACAATGTAAATGTGTTTTTCCCGTATTTTTTATGACAAAAATATAAAAGACTCTCTTCTTCACTTATGCGTCGGTATACATATTGATGTACACGTTTGCCACCTGGCGGTTACAATCCGCCACTGATCCCATATCCTGAGCAAGAAACTGCTGCTCAATGTTGCGCTGCAAACAAAATCTTGTTCAGATGTCCTAAAATGTTGCTCAGACTTGCATCATCTCGCAAATAAGCGGCTACAATGGTTCAACCGTAGCCATTTTCTTTCTAGGATAGGCTTTTAAAATAGAATGTTAGTGACATAAGAGCATTTATGTGTTTTTGTGATTAATAACTACTGCACTGGAATAAACAAATATTTACAATTGCAAAACACATCTTCCCATTTTACAGTATAATATCACAATTAAAATACATGCATTTCCCCATTGTTTTATATTCAATATAACAGTAAAACAAGAATATTAAAGAAGATATAAGCACTAACGTTTGCACTAAATCTGTGTAGACTGTAAAAGGCAATAATGGAGATAATGGCTTCAGTTTACTTCCAGGAACAAATATCCACTTTAAAATGGGATTTTTTTAAAGGTACATGAATAAAATAAATTCATAAACTGGCCACTGAAATTTATAAATTAGATTTTTACAATAGTGATCTGAATAAACATTAGGTGCAACAGCCTTCCTATTTATAGAGGAAGCTAAAAGGTTTCACAAACCTGCTTGTATGAAAATTTTAATTTAATTATTTTAATGTATTTAATTTAAATTAATTTAACAGTTAAAACCCAATGAAGCTTATTATCTTAAAAAAATCATATCTTAAGCTATTTTCAGTTAATAGGTTTAATACACCAGCAAATCTTAACTTTATTATTTTATATGTTTGACACATAAGATGCGTTCTATATTGTTTATTAAATGTTATTGATTAGAAATATAAGTAAATAAATAAACAAACAAACAAACAACTAAATAAATAAAAACGTCTCGTTGTTTGAAGCGGTTTATCTAGGTTCATTGTCACAAATGCATTCATTCATTCACTCAAATGAATGAATAAATAAATAAATAAATAAATAAATAAATAAATAAATAAATAAATGAATGAATGAATAAATAAATAAATAAATCAGTATCATCATATATCTCTGGTCCAATGTGTCTTAAATTTTTATTTTTAAGGTCGAATGTACGTTTTTTTTTCTCATGTACAAAATACACAGGAAAGTCCATAAGTTTCAGCAGTGATGATCGTCACTTCCGGTTTATCTAACGACAGAAACTCAAAGAAAGTACTCGGCTTCCATTTAGACACTTAAACGGAGTTTGTTGCCATCTGAACGGTGCCAGACTATCTACGACACCAGGACGACTTGTTCAAGTGTTGAATGGACATGCTCCAAAGCACGTTTCAAAGAGCTCGAGACCGAAACAAATGGAGCATTTCCCCCTGTGATAGTGAAAGCTGATCCCAGATCAGCGTTTCAAAGTCTCGCTGGAAACCGCACATACCCCCACCTTGACAACAAGGAAACTGAAGGCGCACACTTGGGTCATACAACACAAACCTCAACACGATAGTCCAACATGTTAAATACACGTTATGTTGTATTATTCTACGTGTTAGCCAGCGTTTGCGCCTCAAAACAGAGTGAAATTAAAAAGGTATCAAAACCGGTGCGTCTGTTCACTGAAGATGAGTTAAAAAGATACGATGGGAGCGAGGTATGTGTTAGTATTAGCCTCCATTAAGCACTAACCTCGTTGACTACACTAATTATTACTCTTTTTTTCATTCAATTAAAAGATGTTACATGTTTTAAAGTTGACCCCGTCCTTTACAGGATGGGCGACCAATTTACATGTCCATTAAAGGAGTTGTGTTTGACGTCACTACAGGCAAAGGTTTGATTTTTTGTTTTGTTTCGTAGAAACACCACGTTCTCCATTCTGCATCAGAAATATAGAGGAAGTGTGTTTATCTGTTGGAGTGATCAATGCATAACAGATATCCCTTGTTCCCTAATTTGTTTGCGTTGTTGTAGGACCTATTTGCATTTCTGAATGAACTTTAAATATTTGTGGAAGAACCCAAGAGCTGGAAAACAGTATAAAACATATTTTCAAAATTGAACATGGCTTTTGCCAGTATACGTTACTATTGGGAACTATCACTGTTATCACTGTATAAACAGTTTATTTATTTCAGCAATTACATTCAAAAAGTGGACCTTGTATAAATGCAGGCTGGTTCTTGAAGCACTGCCTAGCTGCAGTCCATACTTTGTCAGCGTTCCCCATATTTTGAAATTAGTTTTGTTTCACAATCCTCTCCAGGTTGCGGTTAGCCCTTTTGCTTGTACACTTTTCTACCACATATTTTCCTATTGTTCACCTCTGTTCATGTGCTTGGACACAGTGCTCTGTGAACAGGCAGCCTCTTTTGCAGTGACCATCGTGTTCTTTCCTTCTTATGCAAGGTATCAATTGCCATCTTTCTGTCTTATATGGAATCTTAAAAGGTTACATACATAAGTACACCTCCCTTTAAAAGTACAATTTTAATCTTCTTTTAGCCCTCATCTATTTGTGTAAATAAATGGTTTCTTTTCTCAGATTTAGTGACCTTTTTCTTCAACGAGGAGTGTTTTCCTTTAACTAATCCCCTTTTACGGTTACCTCTCTGCTGGACACCTCTTAAATGAATCATTATGACTCACCTGTGGTTGAATGTCTGTTAATTAGAATTTTGTAGTCTCAAGGGATGGTCCCAAAAATGCGCTACATTTTTAGTGTAACAGCCATGACTTCGCCAATCTCACAATGTGACTTAATATACGGAATACGGAATTGGACGGCATACTTGGGAACTTCCACTTTCACATTGACGCATACAATCCCATTTAAGTTTATAAAAAAAAAAATTTCATAGTGTGACAGCCACATTAAGTGTATAACAAGGGTGTACTCATTTTAGCAACATTGGCATGAATGAAAATGCTGGGAAAATCACTTTTTTGTGTGTGCAAATGAACAAATCATGTTTGGAATCAATTTCCCACATTTGTGGGAGTGTTTTTTAGTATAGTACCTCATACAAAATATTGTTTCTGAAAGGAAACTTAAGGTTTTGGGCCTTCTCAGTCGAAGATTTGCCGTTTCAGTGCTTCCTATTTTACATCCGGAGGGAAAGAGGGGGGTTTCTGTTTGGTATGTGGGTCAGTGGAGAAAGAGATTTACAGCCATCACTTAACTGTTCTTGCAGAAGAACTCGCACATCTGCATTAACTAGGTTTGTGTAATCATTTGTTCTGAATAGAACACCAAACTTGATTTATGATGTTAATATCTTGTGTGAGTTAATCACCATGGTGTCCGGATCCATTACGAATGTCTGGAAAGCACAGGGAACGTTTTCTGTTTTCTTTCCAGAGTTTTACGGAAAAGGAGCACCGTATAATGCTCTTGTGGGGAAAGACTCGACCAGAGCTGTAGCCAAAATGTCCCTGGATCCCGCAGACCTCACACATGACACTGTGAGTTTGGGGATTTTCTTAAAAATCTCATGCTGGCCAGATTTATGATTTCAGTTTCTGCACATAAAGGAGAAATTAGTTTTGGTTTTCACCATGTGTTTTGGCACTGACTTTCACAATACTGTCTCGGTTCCTATTTTTCAGACGGGGCTCTCTGAGAATCAGCTGCAATCCCTTGAAACGATATTCAAAGGCACGTACAAAGCAAAATACCCCATTGTTGGGTACACCAACAGGCGACTTCTCAATGAGGACGGCAGCCCCAATAGAGACTTCAAACCTGAAGACGAGCCGGATTTTACCATTAAATATGATCTCTGATGAAATTACCATCTGTAAAGGGACTCGCTCCTAATAAAATGATCTGGCAACCCGACCTGTCTCCTACTTGTTTGTGACCTGTTCACCAGGTGGGTTGGGTAAATTTGAGGTCGTTTGGTGGTCTCTTCAACCTACAAGCTTGAAAACATTATGATGCATACTATCCCACGTGGGTTTTTCCCTCGTAGGCTGCGCTGAAGGTCATTTAGATGAAGCCACCTACAAGTGTGAAATATAAAAGAAGCCTGATTGTGTTTGTTTGGTAGTATTTGGGAAAGAGTTTAAGTTGTTTATTAAAGTGTAACTGGCAAAAGATGAGGTTTCAGTGACTGGACATGAGGAGAATGTTTTGGTGATTCACAGTCTGTCAAAATTGTTCTGTGGGAAGGGGGGGGGGTAAGGTTTTAAGTGTATTTTACCATTCCACTGCTGTCGTCCTCAGAAGCACTTTCATGGGTATATTATACGTTTTTTTGTACCTTTATTATCAGGAAAATTTATTAACGGTGTCATGGTTGTATGTGTTTGTTTATTTCTAAGATATTTCCTTGCCACGAAATGTTTCACATTTTTCTTAGATACGTGTGATCCTGTCATGTTGGTGTCCTGAGATATTTTAAGGATGGAATGTAATTAATAAATTGCTGTAAAAAACAATTGTGTGTTGGTTATTCTAAAATGTGAGTGTGAAGACAGCTGGAACATTACTGTTCAATGTAGAACTTGAGATTCAGTTCATTAAGATCCTTTATATAAAATAATTTTCCCATTCTTTTTTTGACTTCCTGGTTTGGGACATAGGTGCCTTTCTTTTGCTCATATTGGGAGAAAGGTGGATTGTAAAAAGAATTTTACGCAATTTCAAAACTGAAATACATTTTTTTTAATAGGAAAGTGAAGATAGACAGTAAAGGATACAATATGTTTAGGTTAACATTTTAATTGTAAAAAAAAAATGGCTAAAATTTATTTTTGCATTAATAAGTTCTGTGGCCCGTGCGTTGATCACTGGGGTGCTCAGCAACCTTTAGCTTTCAACTGGGTAGCCAGTGACTGAAAGTGCAGGGTTGAATTAAAATCAAATATACTGGTTGTGTTAAACTTTTACATTTGTATTAATAAGGATTGACAATTTCTAAGTGGGAGGTCTTACGTTTCAGTTAACATATCTACCTCTTTACTGCCTTTATGGCCATTTTCGTCTATCAGTATCGTCAACAATGAAACAGCAAAACCTGTGGGTGATATCACAGATATTATGCTTAAAGTTTTCACCTATTGCCAGCTCAGTTCCCTTTTTTCACATTCATGATCATGAGGCACTAGAGCTAATATATATGTGACAATCCTTCCAGTGGTTACCCTTTGGAAATGGCAGCATACCTTTGGTTTACTCCATAAGATATGATGAATTTCAAGTAAATAATCTCAGATGAGTGTGAACTTAAATGAATGTTGCTATTAATAGTGATCACATTTAGAATCTCTTCATTCAAATGTGTGAGGGCAAGCTGATGTCTTCCCTATAAATACAGAAATAACTTTTTAAATGTGAGATGCAGAATTTAGAAACCTCTCCTCTGCGGTTAGAACTCCACTGAATGTTTAACTTTTCCAAAACAACAAAGCCTTCTGATGGGAAACCAGTGACCTGATTTCCATCTCCACCGGGCAGTAGGTGGGTACTGTACACTTAATTTTGCAATGAGTAAAACTGCCAGTTATGAATCTTTATAAAAACACTGGTGCCTGACAGTGTTGTTTATGAGCAACACTGAGTCAGTTCGCAAACACTGTCAGATTCAGAGTCTCAAATGATTTGAGTTTTGATTCTTTAAAAATTCCACTGGAGATCATTAGCATTTTGTGCTATATGATGACCCATTATAAAAGATTTTACTGTAATCACTGCATGGCCATGGTTAATTACATTTTACTAGAATACTTTCATAGAACCGAATAGAATCTAATAATGATAAACCACACTCTATAAACATGACCATTTAATTTAATGGTCATAAAAGAAAACATCGACAAAGTGCTAATTTGTTGGCAGTCAGGGTACACGGGAGGAGCAACACCAACCGGGTGTCATTCAGCTGCAATGCCTCATTGCAAGCCCCGCAGTTAGGCACCATACAGTTATGCCTGATCCCAACGCTAACCCAAATTAAACATAAAAATAAGACAAGTATTTCAGTTCTGGGAAGTTTTTGTCTCTTTACTGAAAAGCTACTTGAAAATGATAAAGGAATTGATTGGCTGCCCAACTAAGCAGTTGTTTAAATTAAATTATTAATTAATTTATTTATTTATTTATTAATTAACACTTACTTTTTATGAGCAAAATTGATTGGTTTTTGGTTGCATTAGGGAGTCAGTGATATCAAGTTCCCTATGCAAATGTAGTTTGATGTAAACCAGCCCCCATGTCTCTATGATTTTCCTTAACTGAGATAGTGATATGCAAGTTTGGTTGCTATGGTAAATGGCCTGTTGCTATGAAGGGGTCAGTGCCATAGTATAATGTTCCCTTTGTTGCTGTAAGTTACATTAAAAACCCCATATATGTTTATCATTTAACAAGGCTGAGATAGAGTAAAAAAAATTGGTTTGTCAGTTATATCATGAATATTTGTAATTTGTTACTTAACATAAACAACCGCCCCATTTCTCTTAAAGACCTTTTTGTTGTCTTTTGCTCAAAACCTGTTTGAAGTTTCTGTGTGATTTTCAGTTTGAGTTACAGCTTTACAAAGTCTGACACCATGGTAATTCAATGGAAAATTTCCCAGGATTCTCAGAAATTTCAAATAATCCCTTTAATGGTGGTAGTCTGATGTTTGGTGATTCCCAGTCTGTTCAGAAATCAAAATTGTTCTGTGGGGGGGGGGAGTAAGGTTTTAAGTGTATTTTACCATTCCACTGCTGTCGTCCTCAGAAGCACTTTCATGGGTTTAACATTGGTCTGAGTTTTTTTTGTACCTCAATTATCAGGAAAAATTAATAAGGGTGTCATGGTTGTATGTGTTTATTTCTAAGATATTTCCTTGCCATGAAATATTTCACATTTTTCTTAGATACGTGTGATCCTGTCATTGGTTCTCAGAAATTTCAAAGAATTCCTTTAATGGTAGTAGTCTAAAAATATTGCAAGTCATACCAGTTTGTGTGTTATGCCAAAATTTGTTAGCTCAAACAGTCTAGGAAGAGATGCCTTAAGAGTTTTTTTGTCCAATGCAAAGAACGAATAACGATATGTTGGCTTTTTTTTACCAGGCTTTACAAAGGTAGAGTTTTTTTTATTAAACCTACATATATTGGCTCTGCAGATGGGAACTTAATTAGGTGAAATTTTTCTTTAAATTTGCTATTTTGGGTGAATTTCGCTTCAATGTTACTTCATTCTCAGTCTTTTTGTTTACAGTGCACACATGAATAATGGCTAAAACATTCATCTGAGTGTTACAGCTAATGCTACTTCATGGCTAAAGATTATAAACAGCAGTTTGTGTGTAACATAAGATGTGTGGTGTTGAACCTGCTGTCCGTGTCATTTGACCTGTACTTTCTCTTGTTGCCATATCCCATGTCCTCCACATGTTACCTGCGAGGCTCGAGCTCACACGAGTGACGTATGCAACACTTTCCACCCTCGGCCACAACATTTCTTTTTTCTAGCACACTAGCTGATGGTAGTGGGAGCCCATGATGCTTCTTCCTGTCTCCATTGCACATCAGAAATTCCCCTTCTGCCCGCCCACTTTCATTTTTGTGTGGTGCAGAGGGCTGTTTCACTTCAGTGTGTCTGAGTCTCTAGATCGTGTCGTTTCTGCTCAGTCAATGTAGCTTGTTTTTCTCCATACACCTACAACCTCTGAGTGAAAGTTTCGTAGAGGTGAGTTATGTGCTGTTGTTACTGTAATGTACATTAGGATTTAAATGCTAACTATTTATATGCATTTTTAATGTGAGCTACGTAAAATGTAATTGTTCACTACTCTCTGTAAATTCTAAGTGCTTTCACATTTGTAGCTGACTAACTTTAATCATTATTTAATATTTCTATTATCATTTTTTGGGCTTGAAAGCAATTGCAGTGAAATGTTTACTTTTCCCATGCTAAATATTACTGCTGAGTGGTTCTTTCAGCTGCAGTTTTATGAATGAATTACCTCTCGCACTGCTCTAATCACAAGCTCTCTCTGAGCAGATAATCTGAAGGAGAAGAGTGAGTCTGATATTGGTCGTCCTGACACTTTAATCCTATGAAGGTGCTGAGTGGTCACGCCGTGGTGAGTTCTCACCTTCACCGTGCAGTTTCACACACAACTATTGTCTTCTAATGTCATCATGGAAACTGATTAGTGCATATTTAAATTGACTTACTTCCCTAAATCTCATTGACAGGATAAACACAGCTTTTGTTCATTCTGTTTCAGTCTAAATCGTTGACCCAGAGCAGCATGGACCTAATCATCGTACCAGCCACTGCTGTAAGTACTCTATATTGATCCCAAGATCTTACGAATACAGCGCTTCTTATCACCTGTTGATTGGTAGATTAGTGCTATTATGGAGTTCTTTGAGGCTGAGTGTTGAGAACAAAGCCTGAAATGGGAAGTTACAAAGTCCCGGCATGTTGAGTGTCAATAGGTTTTACCAGGACATTTACCACCACAGTGCTCTTTTAAGCTCTTGTAGATGTCTGAAATCCCCCTAGTTGCCCTTTAGTTCTGTTTTTAACAGACATTCCTCTGTAAATTTGTAGCTTCATTATAAAACTGCTATGTCTTTTAGGTTCCTGTTAATTCGGAAATCTCTCAAACTACTACGGAATTGACTAGGATCCCCTGCACTGGTAAGCTTATGTTCTCACTTCTGTTTTTGTGAATTCTGTGCTTTTTGCTGTTCTCTTCAAAATGTACAGTGAGAGATTGTGGTTTTGGCTTGCATTCATTATATAGTTTCTGTATTGTTTTTTTGTAGGAAATATGAACATCAACCAAAGACGCTGGAGGAGCATCTTAAGACGTGTTCAGAAAAAAAACAAGGATTCCCATCATGTATGCGCACATCCCAAAAGCACACTGTATGGACGAGCTCTGAATGAAATTTGCCAAAACGATGGGTCTCCTCCCAATCAGATTATGGTAAGAATTCTCACTTTGAGACTACTTTCTTTGCTGTCACTGTAGTTCACTAAATTAGATTATTAATGGTTTCTGAAACATATTTCCACAAATATGTATTGAGTTGCCTTAACTTACGCTGAAGAATTGAGTACTCGCAGAGTAGGAGGATTTATTTAAAAAAAAAAAAAAGAATTATTGTGGATATTTTGAACTCAACAATTCATTTGTTCGGTGTTAAATCAGCCTGCAATTTCTGTGTCAGAAATTCTGTACTAAGAAATTTTTCATGTGTCTCATCTCAAATGTATCTGAAAAACTCAATGTATGGTAATCAACGAATTAAAACAGCAAAATACTTTTTGTTCCTCAATAAGTGGTTCTTTAGTAAGCCATTAGTAAGCAAAAAAACATACTCTTTTTCTGTTGGTTTTTAAAGAATTATCTGGAAGTATTCTGCAAAGAATTTTTTTTAAGCTTTCAGTCTTTTAGAGGCAACATCAGATGCACATTTCTGACAAGATCTGATTCATTGTGGTATTATGGAATAGGTCGATGATTTGTAGTTTCAGTCACTTACCGTACTTATATGTCTTTGGAGGGAAACTGGGAGTCTGGCCCTAAGTGATCATGTGCTACTGCTGACCCCTTCCCCCACCATATTCTGACTATAAAGGATATCTCTACACCCAACAACCTCACACCGCAATCAGTAAGCAGACATATTAGTCTAAGTAAATATTAGTTTGTAAGTATCTGTTTTGCGAGGCATTCTAAAGTTTGTTGATTCTAAACAGGTCAGTTTTTGACGGTATTCGCTTATTTCAAGCAGCTTCCATTTTAAGAACTAAAGTGAGGCTCCTGTGTGAAGAAACCCAAAGTAGAGGTAAACAACCAAAGCATTAATAACAATTCTGGAACTATTGCAATAATATTTAAACATTTAGTATGAAAATTGAGCCTAAAGACTGTTTTATTGAAGGCTATTGAAGACATTATTGGTCAGATAATGACTGACTTCAAGCGTCTGAAGTAGGAACTTGAACAACAGTAAGACATCCTTTTGCGTGATTTTCTTTATACAATTTCTGGGTTTCTTTCCACCGGAACCTCTCTTTCATTCTTAAAATGGTGGTCATGTGTGATATGCTAATTGAGGTAGGTGATCACCAATAACCAAGTCTGTTCAAACAACTGTAAGGTCCTTTTTTAAAGTCTCAATGTTTTTCCATGTGTTCTACAGAACATCCTGACACTGCTGCTGAGAAAAGGATTGTTCACAGAAGGAGTTTTCAGGAGGGCAGGAAATGCCCGGGCACTCAGAGAGATCAAGGCACAGCTCAATGACGGCTTAGAAGTGGATCTGAAAGAGCAATCGGCCATTTTGCTTGCTGATCTTATCAAGGTATGAGGCAACCATTCACAGTATGATACTGTTTCGAGTGATTATCAGCAATAATCATGTGTAACCAATTGTGTTTTTTTACAGGATTTCCTACGACAACTTCCTGGGCGATTGCTAATGGAAGAGAAGTGCCAATCTTGGATGAGGGCAATGGAAAAGAAAGAAGATGATGAGAAGTGTGCTGAAATTAAACTGTGAGTTATCTGATGACACTGATCTTTTGGATAAAGGGATGTTAACATAAATAACCTTGTGACAATATTTTTTATTTGGCCTCTAGGGTGATTGATGGACTTCCAGAGCCAAATGCTCAGCTCTTGAAACATGTGATCGTTCTCCTTTACCTCATAAGTGAGAATGCAGACTCAAACAAGATGACTTCCATCAATCTCGCCAAATGTATTTCACCCAACCTGCTCCAAACAACTGACAACGTAGAGAAAATGGAAGAGGTGAGTGTATGACACATCTGGAAACCGTGGGCTTCTCCGTGCGATGTTATCAGGTGTTAAAAATACAGCTGACTAGAACTGAAACTTGTCACAAGACCAATATATAATCTATCTAGTGTTAAATGCCAGTTCCTAGTGTTTTCAGACATGTTTCTAACTTTTCTGGCACCTTTTTTCCAATTCCTCTTTTTTTGCAGGTGACAAACTTGACCCTGTTTCTTATTGACCACTGCTGTGAAATATTTGGTGAGGATTCTCTAACGCTCTATGGAGACTCAGATGAGGAGGAACTCAGCGATAATCAAGGTAGTTATTAACCTTTTTACTCGAAACAATATAAACTGACTTAAAACAAAAAAGCTATTATTAGCATATCTCAGATTTAGTTTTTGAGGAAGAGAGAGAAACGCACTGTTCTGAGGGGATTTCTCAAGAAAAGTCTAACATACTGTTGATATGATATGGCTGAAGCTATTGTATTTCCAATGGGTCAATTAATATCCTAGAAACCATCCAGTGTTCTGAAAGTCATTATGCAAGCGTTTGGATTTGAACCAAGATCAAATCTTAAATCAGGCTCCAAAGCAGACGTTCAGCCCTGTCTTATATTGTTTTTTAAAACGGAATAATAAACTGTCACATTTCCATATATTAATGCCAAATAAATTGACTTTTTTCAGTATCTGCAAACAATTTAATGTCATACTTGATACTGTTGCGGAGCTTAGCAATAGGTCTATTAGCTATTCAGTTGCCATTTGTTTTGGCTTGTTTCGTTCTATACCCATGTCATCAATGCCAATGTCAATATTTTCCTTTCCCAAAATGTTTAGCAAGATCTCAACAATATACATGTACATTTTCTTGATATGATTTAACATAGAATGTTCTTGTTTTTTCTTCAGACTCTTTTTCATCTCACCACCATGACTCGGCTTATGACAGCAATGACCCTGATGCGGAAACCTACAAGGGAAGCTGCTCAGACGTGGACTCCATCAAATCTGGCACGGAAGAAAAACCCCAAGAAAGCTTGAGCTCTGAGGAACCTTGGACAACAAAACTTCTGACTCGCAGACGCTCAGAACCAACTTTTAACTTAAACCAGAAATTCCAGCAGCATCTTTCCCGGAGCCAAACGCAGATGGACTTTCATGCCAAACTGTTAGTAAAGCAGATATCCGATGAGTGTATTGTGCTTCGAGGAGGGGACAGCTTGGGGAAAAGTGGGGCCAGGAAAACCTCCAAAGGCTGCTCTTACTGCTCTTCAAGTTCCCTCGAAAGTTGTTTTTCCAGTGCTTCGGAAAGCTCCATCCATAACAGCCCTCCCCTTGTTCCTTTATACAAGAAAAACCTGCAGCGCAAACACTCCTTTCCCATTCGCCATTCTGTGCCCCCACTGAACCGCCCAGAAACCCCCAAAAGACGTTCTCAATCAATGAGAAGTGCTCACCTCCGTAGCAGGACGATCTTTGGTCATAGTGGTTCTACAAAACGGGCCATCGAGAGAACCTTACGCCACAGCCAGACTCTACCAGAGGTGCTGAATACTCCTGTAGAGCCGAGGCTCTTGTCTAGCGAGGAGGTCTTCCAGCAAGTGGACAGCAGGTTACCATGTGATCCTCCCAGTTACCAGCAAGCCGTTCAAGACAGTGCTCAGATATCGCTGACTGTTCTTGATGCCATTTGTCTATCGAAGCACATACAGGAGGGCCCCAGATCTTCCAGCCAAAAGACCATGGTTCTGTCTCGAGAAACATTTGAAATTCACTCTAGGAACATAACAGAGACATGTTGTGACTGTGGGTCCTGTTCACATTTCCGACAGAGGAGCTCATCATGTGTCTCTGAAGCATCACTTCCTGTCTGGTGCAGTGATGAAAACCTCAGAGAGTCATACGTCTAATTAACTTCTGTAGTTTTTGACTTTCTGTATTTTTCCTCATAATGAGGCTTTTGTATTGCTGTTCAGATCGAGTATGCAAATGTTGACATTTGATTCACGCATTTCTTTTGTAATTTTTTGTTTCCCATTGGATTCAGTTTTCAAGCTAATTATATAAAATACCAAATACTGAAAAGCACTTTGATGGATGTTCACTACAGTGTACTGATGTTCATGCAAAATTATGTATGATTTCTGGAGGACTAAAATAAAACATTAAAGATGGTACAGCTACTTTATCATGTGCTTCACACTCATTGAGTCATGATCAAAAAATTTTCTTTATCTACTGTTATGCTATAGAGCTGGAGGAGTTACGTCACTGCGTTCACCATATTTGCTGGGTGATGCTATAGCGTTGGCAGTTACTAGTTAAACAAACCAACTCCTACCGAGAGAAACTAAAACTAACCAAATGTGATGTTTAGCTAGATTTAAGTGTCACATCATGAATGGACACCCAAAGGCACCACCAAACGCGTTTCCCGATAGTGTTAAATACTTTGTTTAAAAAATAGCACATACACGTTGCAGAAGTTCTAGAAATGGTGGCTTCCCCAGATCCAACTAAATGTGACACCAGGTGTTGTTACATGGGACACTGTGGCCATTTTTTATTGTGCTTGCCTTTGTTATGACTCTTTTGTCTAATAAATACAAGTATAATACTTGTTTGATAACACCAACTATTTACTTGTGCAACTGTACATATTTATACTTGTCAATAGCATATATTATGCCAATATGGAAGATTGAGCTGTCACAATTTGCAGGTTTGTGGATCAGTGAGTGATTTAAAGCTTTGAATTGCTGCAGTGTGTTGTGTGTATGCGGATATTCCAAAAACATTAACAACAACAAGACCCATAAGTGGTGGTAGTGCCTTTGGGTCTCTCGTCCATTTATGATTTGGCCTTCCACATGGGTAGAGATCATTGATTTAGCTAAATAACACTGCTTAGCAGCTTCTCATGATAACCAATTGTTCTGTAACATTTACCTTTGTCAAATGCCTTTTAAAATGACAAAAAAACCCCAAAACTACAAGCAATAAAACCTACATTGATCTCGTTTCTACAGGAAGGGGTCCGGTTAAACTAGTAACCTTGGCAACGCTGGCGTCGCCCTGCAAATATGGCGGACGCGATGATGTCACTCCTCCCGCTCTAAACATTTAAAAAATTATAATCAGATGTCAAGGATTGATTATTTATTAATGTCACATTTTTATTAATATCACATAATTAGTTGGTATTGAAATATGCTCAAATACATTAAAAGTATTTTAGCCAAAGATTAAAACTAGATTGTATTTACACAGTAATCAAAATAACAGTGCAGTTAATGGGCATCGGATGCTAATTAGCTAGATTAATCGACTTAAATTGTTGTACTGTCTAGATTAGCCTCACAGCCCAGATATTCACCATCTGTAAACTTTAGGCGCACCCATCTTTCTTCACCCCTTGCATTATATGGACTGTAATCTTGTAATGATTAAGTAAGCTGTTAAAAGTCTTTCGACATGGGGACGAGGAATAATCTTCGCGACATTCGCGCTTTAAGTTCTATCGCGTCGCGTTGCACAGCATCGCGTCGCCACGATGGGCGCGTGCCCGGCCAAAGGTCGAGTTCACAGCGCAGGTGCGCTCCCGAAAAGACTCGCTGGCACTCTTTAACTCGAACTGTCTAACCAACTTATCTGCTAGCTATCACCGGGGCGAGGCTTTGACACATCCATCGAAAATGAGTCAGAAATGAGAGAGTAGCTTTCAGTGTTCAGAGCTCACCGTCAGGGATCCAGCCCGCGTCTCCGGTTACTTTCCTCGGCTGCTCCTCTCTCGTAACTCGCCATGCCGAAAGCTGTAAGTAGCTCCTTTTCATTTCGTCGCATTACAGATGGTTTACGCATTAATAAACTATTTTATTTGACTGTTGTGTATAACACCTGGGTCCGCCGTAACTCCAGCGTTTTACATTCCTAGAGAACTCCTGATTGTTGACTGGTGGTTTTAACGTTAAGTCAGTTACTAAGGGACTACGAGTATTAAATTATTCTCTGCACAATAAATTATATTTTTCTTTTGACTCGTCCAAAATTGTGATGGTTGTTCTATTATTACTAATGCAAGCAAGGCTAGTTAAATGAAGTAACGTCGAGTACTGGTGGCAACTTATAAGGGAATCGTTTATATTACATATAATTTTTTATTTAATTCTCCTAAAACGTTAAAATCCTCAAAGAATCCCTCTGCATGATTGAAACTTGATAGTTTTAGTTTTGGCTTAAGCTTTATTGACATACATTGCATTACTTTTGACAGAAAGTATGCTTTTGAGTCAAAATATCAATCCATATATTATTATTGCATATTATATAAACCACACAATAGTGATATTTATTCTTCTACAAAAGAGCCCCAAGTATGTCTCTGCTGCTTGGCATTCTTGAGAAAGAACTAACACATTTACACATTAACTGGAGTGATACAATGAGGATGAGTTCATGAACACAGGTAAAAGATTAGCTAAATCACAATGTGCTGTTCTGAACTCTTAACTTTATTAGAAAACCAGCATATGATGTCATTGCAGACACTATTATTCCATCTTTATTCTTAGCACTCACATTATTTTAAAGCTAAAGTGGATAATCGCCGTGCTGCAGCTGGACTTTGAGGGTTGTAAAATGAACATATTCACATTACTTCACATTTGAGAGAAACCGCTTTCTCTTTTGACCAGCCTCACTCCAAACTCCCTATGAGAATGACTTCATTAGTTCGCCCTCCACACTCAAAAGGGTTTTTTATTTTAGTTTTTTTGTTAACTCTCTGTAATATTGGAACATGTAAGTGCTAAGAGGCTTTATACAATCTACATCTAACCAAGACAGCAACCGTTTGTCCACAATACCCCAGTTGTAAAAGTCATAGGTACAAACTAAATCAATTGATGTCAGTTTTTAGTGCACACACAGAAATACAGAAGTAGGCACCTCAGCCTAAGGCTTTAGTTTGCTCATCTGTCTGAAGCACAATTTATGCCGTACTTAAACATATTTAAAACACCACAAGAAAGAAATGTTAAATAATGAATATCTGTAGTCTATACTGGCAAGATAACGTCTCATTAAAATGTCTTCAATTGAAATAAACACAAAGAAAAAGTTTTATGTTTTTTGTTTTATGATCTTAAAATGTAATAATCTTAGTTTTATTTTCCAATGAACGTTTAAACAGGGATTTAATTTTAGTATAATAGTTTTGTAAAGATTATACTTTTATTTATTTAATTTTTTTCCACAATTTTGAATAATATTGAGATCTATTGTGTGGTGGATCAAATATTGTGATGTTTGTTGCATCATGGGATGTGTTTAGGATTGTGTCACTAATCATCATTACCTTTAGTAAACTGTGGTTAATATTGGTTAAGAAGGTACTTCTGTCTCAGAAATTGATGAACCTGGTTTTAGATTACCCTTATTTATGTTAAAAATTGATCAAGCAATTTGTTTATGTGAATGATTTGCTTTTAATTTTCTTTACTCAATCATTCCACAACTGTCATTCGAGTTTCATGTACAATTATCATGCAGAGATCATTGTAAACACTAATAATGTCTAGACAATTGTAAGAAGCTAAATCAACTATTCGTGCCACCCATAATAAACATTTTCTTCGTTACTTAAAGCATTGATATATCCACATTTTATATTTTGAAAAAGTATGCTCTAAATGCAGAAATGTTTTATTTCAGAAACATTTGGCTTAAATTAACAAAAAAGAAATGAGTAAAGTGTTCTCTCCTCCATCTCATTGTTAAGATGAAACCAAAAAGCCAATTTTAGTCTTTTAAATCTGTTTGGGGATAGTATTCTTTCAAGGGCTATATTTCAAGCCAATCAGATGTGATGCAGATTTAGAACTGAATGCAAATGGGGCTCTTGACATCATCACCATCATCATCATGATTGCTATTTAATCTTTTAAATTAAACATGTCATCAGAGGTCAAGCTTTGGAGATAATTACTGCCTTAATATCTTTGGAATTTGGATGGGGATATAAGCCAGTAATACGCACGGTGTGTGACTGAGTGAGATACAATGGCATGGGGGTGAGGGTGGGGGGGGGTAGTTCCTGGAGTGCACAGTTAAAGGCTTCTTTGAAAGCTCTAGGTATGTGTGTTGATTTATGGTTGGGACTACACTCTTCACGACTCTAGCCATTCAGGAACTGAGCTTAACACATTTTTGAAGCCATAAAGTGTCTGCTCATAGAATATTAGTCGTGTAAATGAGCCGAGATGTGAAGTCTCTTGTCATGTTTGGATGCCTGTGTGTCTTTTCTAAAGCCTTGTTGAAAGACAATAACGTGATCACGGTTGAGTAAAATGAGAAAACTTGGTCGCAGTGGCCTTCTAGTTAGAAGGTTGTCTGTTCGAGGCTCGCTGGTGACCTTCCTGGATGGAGTTTGCATGTTCTCCCGGTGCTTACTTGGGTTTCTTCCGGACAGTTCAGTTTCCCTCACAATCCTAAAAACATGTGGTTAGGTTAATTGAATAATCTAAATTCCCCTTAGGTGTGGAATTCCTCCAAAAACTTGTAACAGCATTCCAAATGCAAAGTGCAGTATTCCCCAATTTTTATTTCAAGTCAGCTTTGTGAGGACATTTTTGGTAATTAACATTAGCATATCAAAATAATGTGCTTTACTAGTGCAATCTGAATAAGTATCTGTTGTTGCTGTAGTCACTTCACAGGTATGATAAGGAATCAATACATTGCCCATCTCTCATTTGCTAAGGCTTGATCTTCATCAAACTGTAAAGGAAATTTAAAAATTCCATACAGTTATATATCTCGAAATTGTTGGAAAAAAAAAATTAAAACTTCACCAAAATTACTTCTGCTGTCTCATTCATTTATTTTCATTCCTGCTTATTCCCTTTCGGGGTCACGGGGGTCTGCCGGTGCCTATCTCCGGCACACATTGGGCGAGAGGCGGGGGTACACCGCCAGTCCATCACAGGGCAACGATCACACACAAATGCACACCTAAGGGGAATTTAGATTATTAATTAATTAATTAACCAGACACATGTTTTTGTGGATTGTGGGGGAAACCGGAGTACCTGGAGGAAACCCACGCAAGCACAGGGAGAACATGCAAACTCCTTCCAGGAAGGTCACCGGCGAGCCTCAAACCGACATCCTTCTACCTGGAAGACCACAGTGCTACCCCACTGCGCCACTGTGCTGCCCACTACTGTCTAGGCTACTCTCCCTGATTCTCTCACAGAGTGTCATTTGTAGGCAAAATGCCCACCACATTAAAATGATGCTGCTGTTTTTTTAAACTAGTGTTGTGTCCAAGTTCCCCTACGTCGAGTAAGAAAGTCAGATTCGTTGAATGGCAAAATTAAATCACATACACATATTGAGCAGTTTTGATAACACCCAATTATTTTTGTCACCAATAAGCAAAACAAAAAACAAGATTAATAACATGGTCCATTATTTAAAAAAATGGTTAAATAAATAACAGTTAACAGATAGGAGTGACTGTTTTAGTGGGTGGATGTTTGTAAAAAATTATTTACGCAGAAACCATTTCTTTTAGAAGTAGATTGTACAAAAGTTCTATTATTGAGCAATTTCGCATGTATTGCATTCATGCTGTATAGCCAGGGCTCTAGACTAACTTTTTGCACTGGTTGCACTTGTGCGCCTAAATTTTTTTCTTAGGTGCACCAGCACAAAAGTTAGGTGCACCCAAATTTTCAACTGCATCACATTTAACACCCCATTTTCACAAGTTCACTTTTTTTAGTTATCTATTCATTTATTTTTTTTAAATCACTGTCCATATAGACAATATTGACTTGTAAATGATTAACTAACAACCTGGTCAAAATAAAGTTCTTTATTTGAAGCACAATTCCACAAGAAAGGTAACTAAAACTTACTGAAAAGGTGTTTAAAGTGCTTTACTGAGCTGAAATTTAAACTTTAAACTGATTTTGGTCCCCAAGAGCAGCAAATACAAATAAAAACGATAATACCATTTACTTCCCAGATCAAGAGTTTATAATGCAGCCTATTTATTTATTTTTTCATTTTTAAGCATCAGAATATTATGGTTAATGCAGTAACGAGACGGTAGGCATATTATTGACATAGGCTCCATAACATGACATGGCTTACCTTGGGCATGAGCATGCTCGACCTCACTGTGTTCAATAATATATTCATCGGTCTTCCTTTCCGCAAGACACGACTGTACACAATGACGAATTCCTTTGTGCCGATATATGTGTCTCCGGCGATCAGGAATTCCATGTACACACTGTTCACAATTTGCACAGACATCTTTTTATTCAATGTATCTGCGATGACTTCTATAAATTGGGTGCGCGCGACATCATTGCTGTACGTCGGGTTAACGTTCAAGCCATTTTTCTTCATAAGAGTTATTTCGGACTTGAATTTAGTGAAGGGGAGTTCTTCTTTTGCAATATTGTAGGCAACGTTAAACTTAATTCTCATCTCGGCCTCGTCTGATCTGTTTGCAGCTGCCTGCCGCTGTAAAGGTACGTTCACATCGAACGCGGTTCGCGCGGTAAGCGCGGAGGGTTTCCATGTTAAGTCAATGCAAAGACGCGTTTGCGCGCGTCTGAGGCTTCAGCGGCGCGGTAAACGCGAATTGAGAGGCGCGCTTGCCGCGATAGGCGCGTATTGAGCCGCATGAATGGGTGATACGCGTGTTGTGAGCCGCGCGCAGGAGACGGACCGGCCGTAGACGGAGTTTCGTTTTTTTTCCCCCCTCGAACGACGGGTCGCACCGGTGCAACCTTTAATTTTTTTTAGTCGCACCATTGAGAAATTAGGTCGCATATGCGACCAAATTGGTCGCACTCTAGAGCCCTGTGTATAGCAAACATTTAAAGTTTTGTACAAGGAAATATGTTTTAGTAAATTTGACCCTTAATTGATTGTAATTATTTATTTATTCATTCATTCGTTCATTTTCTTTTCCCACTTCAAAAGGCACAGGGGTTCTGCTGGTGCTCCAGCCCACTTCGGGCTAAAAGTAGGCGTACATTCACTACTAATGGGAATTTTGAGTATTAAATTAATCTGATGCATGTATTGAGGGGGAAACCGGAACACTGGAAACCCATGTGAGCATTTCACTCAGGCCACAGTGCTACCCACCTTTAATTGTTATTAATTCATTGTAATTGCTTAAAAAAATGCTTATTTAGATTTATTTACCTTGGTGGTTATGCAAAATCTATACCAAAGTTGACACTTAGAATAAACTCAATCTACTAAATAAAAGAATTGAACTCCTAATGAAAATTATTGTGTTTTCATCGCATCTCCCTCAGCCGTTTACTAGTATTGACGTATACCTTTATTTGTCATGGCCTTTAACCCTCTGCCTGACCCAGTGAGCCACAATTTGGCTGACGGAAATCATTGTTTTGATTGTTTATTTATAAATTAAATTCACACAAAACTTACAAAACTGAATCATTTCTAGTTTTTTGTGATTTCAGAGTAGATAACAGACTGATATGTTGATGAGCCTTGAATAGCTTTTCTAACATCTGTTGCTCAAGTTTCGAGAGTTTATCTTTACAGCTTTTGAGTGAGTTCACATGAAGATTGTGTAACGATGCTTGTCAGGGTTGTCAAAGTTCACTGGGTTGTTATGAAAGCTCGTATAAAGTTTGTTCGGCTCAAACTTGAACTGCATGGGCTATTTGAATGTAATGTGAATATTTGAATATATTTGTGACCAGTCTCTGGTTTTATAAATCAACCATGACTTATTCACATTGATTTGCAGAGGCATTTTAATCATATGTTACACCCTGTACCTTTACCTCAGTACCTTACATAGTAAATATGTTTTATGTAATATATATTTATATGGACCTACTCATTGTTTTTAATTGAGTACTCGTTTTATGATCATGGCCACTGTAAAACTTTTGTTTATTCTTGGCAGATAAATGTCCGTGTCACAACGATGGACGCCGAGCTGGAGTTCGCCATCCAGTCGGTGACTACAGGAAAACAGCTCTTTGAACAGGTGAGCACTTCCTTAAAATCCAGATTTTAGAGAGCTTAGCTCTTCTACACCATGTTAAATCAGCATGTTCCATTGATTTAGGCATGGCATTTTGATATATTTTGCACATTTAATACATTTTGTTAATTCAAAGTGCTTTACAGAAGAAGGAGAGCATTGAAATCTACATTTCAAAAACAGGAAGTGTTCATGGCTGGCCAGTATGTAGATAATATCAATAGGTGGTGAAACATCACAGAGGTTTCTTAGCTGACATTAGAGCTGATGCTTTTAATGATGTTTTGGCCATTTTGCCTTTAATTAGAACAGGTGCTTTCACACCTGTCTTGTTTAGTCTGGTTCAATCAAAGTAGAGTTCGCTTTCCCTTTTAGTTTGGTTCGTTTGGACAGGAAAGCAACAACCGAACTCGAGATTGGATAAAAAGCAGACAAAAAAAGTGGAACGATTGAACCAAATCTTTAGGGGTTCGTTTAGCTTTAGGTAAGAACATGATTGAACTTTGATCCAAACTAAAAACAAATGAAGATGACAAAACCGCACTTGTTTGAGTGTCTGTCCATTCTGAGCATTTTCCCAGGTGTTCTGTCCTCGGTTGTTTACTTCATTCTAACCAATTGAAAAGCAATCAGGAAAACGAGTAAGATGCTGTATGTGACCCAAAAGTGCCCCATTGATGTCACATGGCTGTATTGTCAACTACAGCAGACCAGAGAGATCCATGTGGTGTGAATAAAGACTAAAATCCTAGACGATTGCATCAATGCATCAGCTATTCCTCTTGGCCCAGGCCGAATTTAATGGACAAGAGGTGAGGAAGCACAAGAGCCTCTGTTCAATATCTGAAATCATTCTTCGCTTTTGTCCATGCGTGCAGCGATTGTAATCAGGTAACGTTAATTACTGCTAACTAATAACTATTAATTGAGTTAAGCTGCTGCTAATGTTAATCTTACCATGAGAAACCTCACTTTAAAAGTCAATTCCACCTACTGGTGGAGCTGTGCATGACTGCTCATTTCAAAACACTCATTATTATAAGCGCATTTACTCTAAAATATTTAGTTTAATAACTTCCAGTGCTTAGAGCCTACCATTACTTTGTAAAAATGAGCAAAATCAACAAACGTATTAAAAAAAGTTAGAATCACCTTCTTTTATTAGTAAGTTCATCAGATACATTTTACAGTGTACTCTACCCTTACTCAGATTTGGACGAGTCACATGATACTTCTTTGTACTGACCCATGCAGAGCATTAGTTACGGTTAGAGAGACACTTCTGGTTCATCTGAAGACCAGATGAATAATAAACCCACGAGAGAAAAGTGCTTGAATGAAAGAATCTTTTGGGACATTTCTATTGGTTCATTTAAAAAGTTGACCCCATCCCACAAACAGCTTAATCTGTTTTCCAGAGTCACATATTAATTTAAACCTTTTAAAACCTTTGAAACCGAGGATGGCAGTTTCAGCTAAAATTTTCTTTAATGTTCTACTGAAGAGAAAACCTAACTTAGCTGAGTAAAGCCAGGGACAGGTTAGCTTTACAGTGACATTGTTTTCTTCTGCAGTTGAAGAAGATCTTAAACAATTCACTATCTTGACATCTATTCACTTCCAGGGGCTGAATGTTCACGGATTTAAAAAGGCAGCATTGAAAAAAATTTAAAAATTACCGTACATTTTATGGTACAAAAAAATAGCAGCTGTGGTTGGCAGAACTTTATTGTTAAATAAATATTAGCACCGTTATTGGTTTTACTGGATTGTACTGTAATTTGATTGATTATTAGGTTTATAGTTGTCTAACTTATTTTTATTGATATAAAAACATTTTGTAATTGTACAATTCTAGGATTTAAACTGCAATATTTATGGTTCATGACCATCTTTTATATAGTTGAGAATTTTAAGGTTTGTATTGGAATAATTACTGTTAATTACATTTTTTTCACCTCCGAATTGTCTATTTTAAAGGTTTGTATTGGAATAATAGTGGTAAATAATAAAGTAAATTGTACGGTGAGCTTAATAGACTGTAAGAAATTCATGTAATTTTAAATGAAGAGTAGTTTTGCTTCAGGGCGGTGCACTAGTTCAGCTCTATCACAATGACTCATCCACAAGTGCCGACTTGGTGATCGTTTGAAAGCATTTTCTCTATCAAAATGTTTTGTCAAAAGCAATTTGACAGTCACACCCCTATTCATGCTTGTAACCTCAGTCACTGGGCGTAAATCATTTCTCAGACGCTGTTGATATTAGTAATGCTAGGTTTCTTTGGTACATGATGATTAGTGAGGTTCCTGATACACCACAACATATTGAACAAGGGAAGACCATCTCTTCCTCTTTGTACACCCAGAAGTGATAAGATGGTGTGCTGGGTTATGTAGTAGCTTCCCACTTTTTAAATTTAACGCCTCACTATCAAAAAAACACTTATTTTTTTACTTTATATCTATTTTTAAATAAAGCACAAAAACGTCATGATTCATATATGAGTGACATTAACTCAACCAATAGTATTGATGTACTGATGTCACTTTCCTACTGGTCCATGGCAATGGGAACTAGGGGTGTAACGGTTCACGGTATGTATTGAACCGTTTCGGTGCGGCCTGTTCGGTTCGGTACACTTGCGTACCGTTTCGGTATTCTGTATTTTTATTAAATGATATAAATTTATTATTAGCGCGATATTAAGTGCAGCGGAACAATGTTCCTAGGCGAGTTTCCGCACGGACGCTATTGAGTGACGAGCGCGAGTAGGAAAATGGCATGGCAAAAGCGAAAGGGAAGCCAGAGCTTGAAGACCCTCTCACCTCACTACGGTCTCGTGTTTGAGAACACTTTGGCTTCTCTGTTAAAATACATAACGGGGATAGACGAGTGGATAAATTTAAAGTTGTATGCCGACATTGTTCCACGGAGATCGGGAAGGCAACACATCAAACATTTTCTACTGCTGAAGATATTGTCACTGCAACCAGATCTGTGCTCTCTTCAGAAAATGTGGATAGGTTAATCTATCCTAACTAGTTGCAGTATTTCATTTTTTATTTAAAAAAAATGTGTTTTTCTTTATAAAGAGTGCAATTTATTTAAAATATCACCCAAATGTGTCACTTTTATTTATTTTATGCAAGAATTCTACTGTGTTTTGGCAGCTTTTCAAAATAAAGATTATGTAAGTTCTTATTGTTTTGTACCGAACCGAATGAACCGAACCGAACTCTCTATGGTGATTTAAGGCTGCAGATATCCTTTCTATGGATTTCTTTCGTAGAATGGGTTCCCTGAGGTCTTTGGAAATCGTTTCGAGCAGTCAATTGCACAACAGCTTTTTTATCTTGTACGTGGGTTAGTGCTCACATGGTTTGCTAGTGTATTAATAGATTTTTTCTAACTCTCCCTGTAACTTCCAGGTATTGTGACATCATGTGCCTCTATGATCCTGATTCAATATTACGAGATTGGCTGGGAATCCTTAATGAAATAAATGTGTGCCATATGTTATACCCAAAGCTGATTGACCTCTGGTGTGATGTTTTCAGGTGGTTAAGACAGTGGGTCTGCGAGAGATCTGGTATTTTGGTCTTCAGTACACAGACAACAAGGGCTTCTTGACATGGCTCAAACTGGACAAAAAGGTACTTGCCCTCTTCGGACATTCAAAAAAATACATGGTTCAATTTCATCACAAATGGGTGGTTGACAAATAACACAAGTGTCAGTTTCATACAAATGAAAAATAATATTCATAAAGGAAGGTCAATATTGTTAACGCTTCCACAGGTGTTGCCATAGATCCAAGCATAAAAATGTCACACGGTGTGAAACAACTGTGACAAAAAAAAACAGCTTTGTTAGTGTTAATTTACTAAAATATAAATACAACACAAATAATACACCAATATAATGTCCTCGATATACATCACAATGTCTGTAAAATACAAAAAAATAAAAACATATCCTTAACAAACGTTTTAATTAAACTGTTCCGATGTTTACAGTCACATTTGAAAGTAAAAATTGTTTTAAAAGTTAGCCGTAAAGCTAAAAACACCAGGGTCTAGTTTGGTATGTAGTAGATTGTCTGATGGCTTCCAGCCTCTAGGGGGCAGTGATAAGCTCAATCAAAATATAAAACAATATAGAAGAAGATGTCTCTTGTACTTTGAGGAAGTACACTTTTATAGGGTTCATATTTCTTCTATTAAATGTTGCTTGCTTTTAAACAATATATCTTACTAACGGCTCAGTATCAAAAACATTCGAGTTAAAATGCATACTTTGAGAAAAAAAAATACTAAGAATATAAATTTATTCATTCTGTTTTAGTCCATGTGGGACTAGCTGTTGCAGCAGCCGCCATCAGATAAGAAAATATTTAAACATTTTGCACTTTTCAACTACAACCAGCCACTGAAATTGTTGTTAAAAACACAAAAATATAATGTGTGACCCAAAATATGTATTGGAGCAGATTGGATTCATCGCAGTGGATTAACAGAGGCCAGTGTGATTTTGTTAATACAAGTTTGAGCTGGACTTGTAAAGCACACTGACGCAAAGCCAACTGGAACCTTATCAAATGCTCAAAAACCATCACAAGGAAATAGATGACGCATAACAAATGATTCCTTACTCCTTTATAGATGTTTCCAATTGCAGCTTGTTCAGTCATCTGCCTCTCTGGTCATCCTTTGATTTATCTTAGCCTCACGAAGGTACCCAAAGTGAGAAGTGCTGAGCAGATTTGAAAGAAACTGATTAGAATGAAAACCTGGCTTGAGTAATGAGTCTGGAACTGATTAGAACGAAAGCCTTTTTGAGAATGAAATAGAAACCTTTCTTTTTCCGTTTTTTTTTATTCTTACATCAATTCTCAGTTGTGGTTTTTCATTTCACGGCCCCCTTTAAGATTTAAACTGCTGGCTCCCCCTGACCTCAATTTGGCAACTTTGAAAAGTTTTTGATTGTAGGTTTGAAGAAAGGTTTTTAAACCTGAGTCAGCAAGTCTACAACACTCCTCCTGGCAACCACTGAGACCTCCCTGGCAAGCACCCTCTATAGCAGCACAAGAAAGAGTTAAATGTGTTATCTATGGGTGTGGATGTACTGTAGGTGTTGGTGTTCATTTATTCCTTTATTGCATCAACATTCACCGCTCTCAGGGCTCTGACATGTGACCCTGCCTTCTTTTTGTTTGTTTGCATCACAGTTTGTGAGACTTTTGACAACAAATGGCGTTCAGTTTCCTCATTTTCTTTTGTTTTCCATTAGATAAGATTAGCACACGCCATCATCGTAGTTCCATTTACATTGCAATAGCTGCATTCTGGTGTGTCCCAGTTCAAACCATGGTTAAAGATTACTTGTTTAAATAGACATTGAACTCTCTTGTTAGCAAATGTCAGCACCTCGTATAAACACAATCATGTGTTCAGTTATGTTCTGAGGTTTTTCAGGAAGCAGTTACATAGGTTTCCCTTTTGAGTCCAAAAAGGGAGTTTTTCCTTGCCACAGTCGCCCAGGCTTGCTCAGCAGGGACATATACACCACTTATTAATTCATTTTTTTTTTCTTTGTTGAGTTTAAACTTGTTGGTTTACTGTAAAGCTGCTTTGAGACAATGTCTGTTGTGAAAAGTGCTATATAAATAAAACGAACTTGAACTTGAACAACCAATCAAAATTTGTCCCATCACTGCCTCACCGATCCTTCTCTCCTCTGCTTTTCCAGGTGTCCTCTCAAGAGGTGAAGCAGGAGAACCCTCTACAGTTCAAGTTTCGTGCAAAGCACTACCCCGAGGATGTTGCAGAAGAGCTGATCCAGGACATCACCAGGAAGCTCTTCTTCCTACAGGTGAAGGAAGGGATCCTGAGTGATGAGATCTACTGTCCTCCAGAGACTGCTGTGCTGCTAGCCTCGTACGCCGTGCAGTCCAAATTTGGAGACAATGTTCCTGAAGTCCACAAAACTGGATATCTTGGGTCTGAGCGTCTTCTCCCCCAGAGGTGAGCTTTGCAGTTTCTCTAGGTTATCTAAAAACATCTACCTGCTTTTTCTTGTGAAGTTAACTCTTGATTTTGTTTCTTGTCTGTACCTGGAGTGAATAAATAATACCCTGAAAATTGTAAAGCATCTGGAAATGCGCTGTGGAAGGCACTGCATAATTATATGGAACAGCACGCAATCTTGGTTAAATAGCCCTTTAAAAATAAATGTTGGCAGAAATAATTACAAGCTGGATAGAATGGGATTTGGATGTAGGATGGTGGGTAGCTATGCTGGTTCAACTTGTCCCCATAACATCACACCCCCTCCTCCATGCTTAACAGTGTGAAGTATACCTTTAGAGACCATTTTTCACTTTTTGACAATTGTTCAACCGTTGAGAAAGCAGAACTTGGTGTGTTTGTAGTCATTTCTGAATGTGTTCATTCAGTGTTTCAAGTTCCTTGGTTACCAAAATGTAAACATAAAATCCACTAAAAAGGGACTTGTGGCAAAGCCATTGACTGTATTTTTTTTATAACGTTCCAATGAAAAACAAAACCATTTCTTTTTTGTCTCCATGGTTTAAACTGTTGTGACATCCTGTGTTGACAGAGTGCTGGACCAGCACAGACTCTCTAAAGAACAGTGGGAGGAAAGGATCCAGATCTGGCATGAGGAACACAGAGGTGTCCTCAAGTAAGTAGGATTTAAATTCTTTTATTTCTCTTTTTTAAAAGACTCTCATTAACCTCGATTATCATGTTCTTTTGCGTCACTAGGGAAGACGCCATGTTGGAGTATCTCAAGATAGCTCAGGATTTGGAAATGTATGGTGTCAACTATTTCGACATCAAGAATAAGAAAGGAACAGACCTGTGGTTAGGAGTGGATGCTCTGGGACTCAACATCTACGAGAAAGATGACCGGTAATCTCTCTTTAGATCAGAGTTTCTTAAAGTGTGGGGCGCGCCCCTCTGGTGGGGAACAGAGACATGACAAGTGGGGCGCGAAATACAGGGGGACTTTTTTGTTTATTCATTTATTTATTTTTATTTGTGTTATTAAATTTATTAATTCATTTATTTAATTACCATACACCCAAAACAAAAGAAAGACACATTTAAACGTAATCCTAAATTAAAACAACATCAGCGAACGAATGGCATTGAAAATGTCACGTGGAAGCACAGTACTTTACGACAGTGATTTTACGTCGGAGTAATTGAAGCGGAATGATTAAATGTGGAGAGGGTACACAGTTGCAGGTATAATTAAAATGGATAGGTTTGTTACGCGGAACGAAAAGAAAACTGGAGATTCGGCGCCGGCAGAGAAAACCAAGGCGAGATCGCATTTTCAGCTGTTGCTTCACTGAAAACAAAATACAGATCTCATCTTAGAATTGAGCATGACTTGAGAGTGGCAGTATCAAGCCTTCAACCTCGTTTTGAAAACATGTGTGCTACAAAACAGGCTCATTGCAGCCACTAAAATAGTAAAAAATAAAAAAATAAAAAAAATAAAGTAATATAATATATAAAATATAAAGAAAACACAACACTTTTATTTTCTTTGTTTCTAAATTGAGATTATCAGAGGTAAAATGCAAACATAAATGCATTATTATTATAGTTATCATATATGTTTGAACAAAGTGCTATTTCATGCAAAGTGATAATATATTTGTACTTTTATTAGATGTTTTATTTAGGTTCCATGTGTGAAAGATTTTAATGCTGTTATATGAAGTTATGGTTTTAAAATGTAATGTTATTTCAATAAATTTGAACAGTTAAACTTTATTACAATTTTGTTGGGGATGATTTGGGACAGGTGGGGCTTACAACCCTTCCATACCTCCAAAGTGGGGAATGACAGAAAAAGAAACACTGCTTTAGATGATGTCAGTGATATTAGGAGATGTTAGTGTTACAGATGTCATGACCATGTGGTTAATGACCTGCAATCAATATGAACCGCTGCATCCTGTTAGGAACAGGTCAGTGCACCTCAGGACTAATGTGCTGCACAGCTTAGATTATTTGGTGACAAGAGTAGACTTTAACAACCTTAAAATATCTTAAAAGTTGTCTTTCTTCAATTCGTCATGCATCGTCAGGTAAGCTGTTGAGGATCCAGGGCCAAGACTGTAATCTGGGCACGAATCCTCCGAACCATAAGTAAATGGGTAGAGGTAAAGGAGTGGTTGAGGGGTTTGCTGATTTTATTATTAATGATGCCAAAAAAGATATTATATGTCATATCTTTTATATCTACATGGTTGTAATCGTCTGCACTGGTTGAAAATACAGCCATGTGACATCGTACGTGCCACTCATTGGTCGCATACATTATCGTATATGTTTCCTCGACTGTTCGATTTATTATTCGTTTGTTGGTATCTCACCTGCCTAAATGGACTGAACAAAAACTGAAAACTCTGGTTTAAAAGAATCAAAAAGTCTAACAAGTTACATGAGACACCTTTGGGTGTGAAATAACGGTTGTCTTCATTTCTCAAGGTTGACTCCAAAGATTGGGTTTCCGTGGAGTGAAATAAGGAACATCTCATTCAATGATAAGAAGTTCATCATCAAACCCATCGACAAAAAGGCTCCGGTAAGTTTTTTTCAGTAAGTGAGGGATAATTCAAAGCTAACCACGCATTTAAAGATTTTTAACAGGTGAAGAACCCCTCAGCTGGCGAATACATGGCTAGCACTTGATTATATTAAAACAATGGAAGTGATGGTTGTTTGTGACTCTTGAAAATATAATGCTTGTTCTATATAGAGACATAGGTTGTCTACATTTTGTTTAGTTAAATAAAGATTTAGGCAAATAATTAGGCTGCTTTGTAATTTATGTTTGTATGAGACTTTAAATACAGTTTATTAAACGTCTTTCGGGAGGAGACTATCTGGAGCCACACCTACTTCAATCATTCAATCAACCCTCTTCCATATCAGCTGTTCCTTCCTCCTGTTCCCTGACTCAGTCTGAATCAGCTTCATCGCTCCCACCTTCCTCCCCTTCACCTCTCATGGGGGTCTACTCGGACGCATCCGAGCAAGACAGCAAGCCTGCGCGTTCGTACCCATCACACACGCTTATGAACTTAAAGCAGGTCCAGATATTCAAACTCCTGAAAATACATTGAATAAAGAAGAGAAATCTAAATCAAATCTATGTATTCTATGACCCCAGTTGGCTGGTGGGTTCCAATCTTCTTGGAGACCTAACCATTGATTTTCTGTGAATGTATAGGCTTTCTCAAATCCTTCTGCGTATCCCAGACACACTCGATTATGTTGAGATCAGGGCTGTGTTAATGCCATCACTTCACTTCCATCACCCTGTTTTGGCTGTATAAAGTTGGGGAGTTGCCTCCCTGATGGATTTTTTTTTTCTTTTCTACATGGACTTTGCATTTTGTAAATGACAAAAATCAAATAATCATTATTTATATTTTCGATTCTCAGTTTTAAGCGATATTTCCACACTAACAACTCAGTTTGTCTTGCACAGAACGATATGTTCCTCCCGGTTTATGTTCGTGGGGATTATTAATAACTTAAATGCAAATGAAAGAGAGTCCTGTCTCTGCTCTGTGCTTGAGACATCAGTCATGGCAGGTGGACAAAGTGCTGCACACGCAAGAACAAATAAAAGCATTTTGTCATTGAATTTAGTTAATAATAATTAAGTATTACCTGCAGTTGTGCTCATAAGTTTACACACCCTGGCAAATTGTTTGATGTGATGGCCATTTTTCACAAAATATGAAATGTAACACAAAAACTTTTCTGCTTTTGTGTTATCATTCATATTTTCTCAAAAAATGGCTCAACTTAAGAGCACAACTGTAAGTACAACTTGAAACAGAAAACACACATAGAATCTTTTTTTTCTCATGCCAATACAAGATCAAACTGACCTGCAGACCTCAAAGAGCACGAGAGACACTTGGTAGGAATGGTTAAAAAATAAAAGGTAAATCTGGTAAAGTTTACTATTGCCGTCTCGCTCTGTTAGTATGTTGCTATGGTTACCAATGGGACACATTCATATAAAAAACGAACGTTTTCATCAAAAGGACCGTTTTAAATCGGCTCCATCACGTTTGATAAAAACGTTCACTTTGGATTGTGTGTGGTGTCGCTCCAGGACTTTGTGTTCTATGCATCCCGTTTGCGCATCAACAAGCGCATCCTGCAGCTGTGCATGGGAAACCACGAGCTCTACATGAAGCGCAGGAAGCCAGACACCATTGAGGTGCAGCAGATGAAGGCTCAGGCCCGAGAGGAGAAGCACCAGAGGCAGATGGAGAGGTGACCACACACTCTCTGTCATTGGTGATAAAATATGCCATTTTTACACGGTTGCTTCACTTTTTCTGATTTTAGGGCTCAGTTAGAGAACGAGAAGAAGAAAAGAGAGGCTATCGAGAAGGAAAAGGAGATGGTGGAGAAGGAGAAACAAGAGATGATGATGAAACTTTTACAGTTTGAAGAACAAACCAAAAAGGTTGAGAAGGGTATGAAAATGAAATTTAAGATTAATCATCATGTGCTTTTTAAACATGATAAATTGGGAAATGCACCAGCGGATACCATTTAACTCTAATAAACTGGGATTCATAATGTCCACCGCTCACTTGCCGAGGTGCTGAGAGTGCTGTGTTTATTGGGCGACTGCTCCCCCTGGTGGTTGATAGTTTGTGTCTGTGTGTCTGTCTGGTTCAGACCTAAAGGAGCAGTTTGAGAGGGCCCGGGTGCTGGAGGAGGAGCGCAGGAAAGTGGAGGATGAGGCAGCACGCCTGGAGGCAGAGAGACAGGCTGCTCTCATGGCCAAAGAAGAGCTGGCCAGGAAAGCAGAGGATCAGATGAAAACTCAGGAACAGCTGGTGAGAGGAGCAACATGCAAACACCCCTACTCCTCTTCCTCTCTCTCTCTTTTTTTCTAACACAAAACACATACTCACATACCCCCCTTCCTGTTTGTGTCTCTTTTGCAATTAAACAACAGGACAAGGAAGAATAAAAAGAACTGGATTGGCTCGTAAAAGTGCAGTTTAAAAGTATTTTATGGAAGAGTTGCCAAGGCAGAATTTTTGGTTGCTATGGAGGAGTCACTGATGTCATACAGAGTTCCCCATTTAATATGAATCAACCCCATGTTTCTGTGATTTTCCTAGCTGAGATAGTGGTATGCCAAATTGGTTGCTATGTTAAGCAGTCAGGTTACTATGGAGAGTTCGGTGACATAATATAATGTTTTGTTTGTCACTATAAGTTATATAAACTCATTAGGGGTGTAACGGTTCACGGTATGTATTGAACCGTTTCGGTACGGCCTGTTCGGTTCGGGACACTTGCGTACCGTTTCGGTATTCGGTATTTTTATTAAATGATATAAATGTATTATTAGCGCGATATTAAGCGCAGCGCAACAATGTTCCTAGGCGAGTTTCCGCACGGACGCTATTGACTGACGAGCACGAGCGCGAGAATCATATCAAAAGCGAAAGAGAAGCCAGAGCTTGAAGACCCTCTCACCTCACTACGGTCTCGTGTTTGAGAACACTTTGGCTTCTCTGTTAAAAGACATAACGGGGATAGACGAGTGGATAAATTTAAAGTTGTATGCCGACATTGTTCCACGGAGATCGGGCAGGCAACACATCTAACATTTTCTACTGCTGGAGATATTATAACCAGATATATGCTCTCTTCAGAAAATCTATCCTAACTAGTTGCAGTATTTCATTTTTTATTTAAAAAAAATGTGTTTTTCTTAATAAAGAGTGCAATTTATTTTAAATATCACCCAAATGTGTCACTTTTATTTATTTTATGCAAGAATTCTACTGTGTATTGGCAGCTTTTCAAAATAAAAGATATGTAAGTTCTTATTGTTTTGTACCGAACCGAATGAACCGAACTCTCCAAGACACTGTACTGAACCGAATTTTGCGATTTTAGCGTACCGTTACACCCCTAAAACTCATGCCTATCATTTACCAAAGCTGAGAAAATGTGGATACTAGGGTAAACAATTTGGTTGCTAGGGAGCTGTCAGTGATATTTATCTAGATGTGTTTTCCAAGTTTTTATTTTTAGGAAGAGTTCAAAATTTCCAAAGCTTAAACAAAAAAAAATCCTAATCCTAATCTGGTGAGCCGTCCATAGTATCAGACCCCATGACCCAAAAAGAGATGCAAAAGTCTGAATAATAAATTAATTCTATAATTTAGTATAGCTTCACAGATTCAGAGAGCACCTCTGATGGCAAGCTGCATTTCCCAATATCTTTTAGCTTGATGAAATAGCATCTGATAACCGTTCTGTGACCTTTTCCATTCTAAATGCAGGCTGAAGTAACTTAAATCCTCTTATGTTTTTCTCCATAGGCGTCAGAGCTGGCTGAATACACTGCAAAGATTGTCTTGCTGGAGGAAGCCCGAAGACTGAAGGAAGAGGAAGCCACTGAATGGCAGAGCAGGGTGACTTATCACAATCAGTGCTGAGGGGGGAAATGTGATCAAGAGTTCTTTGTTAATAACTGATATCCTCTTCATCAGGCTAAAGAGGTGCAGGATGATCTGGAGAAGACCCGTGAGGAGCTGCAGAATGTGATGGCATCCCCTGTGGTCGCTGCGCCTGTAATGGAGGCACCCTTGATGGCAGCTCCCATGATGGCCCGGGCTATGCCAGGAGAGCCGCTAGAGAACGATCACGAGAATGATCATGAGGAGAACAACAGCAGCTATAGTGCCGAGCTACCAGTGGACGGCATTGAGGACCACCGTAATGAGGAGGAGCGGCTGACAGAGGCCCAGAAGAACGAGCGTGTGCAGAAACAGCTCATGGTAACACCTCTGCTTGATTTACTTATCTGTATGTCTGTGTTCGTATGCTAATTTCATAGCCAGTCCTGACTCAAGCATTGGTTACAAGACCATTGATGTGAAATAAACAAATGCAAACGGAATGAAAAAATGCTTTAATTACATCTATTTATTAATTAACAATATTTAAATGTCGGTAACAATCATGAACCAATCAGAGGGCAGGAGATATGCTTATATCATCTTACTCCCTGTAGTGGGAGACAAATTTGAAAATTTGAAAACAAATTTCACAGACAATATATATATTATACACAAATTTGGGAAAGCATTATAGCAGATTTCAAACTGTCTAGAGTAAACTAAAGAAACGCATACAAACACACATGAGACAAATTAACAATTTAAATACTGTTAATTACTGTTAGATGCTAGGAAATGTTCAAAATATTGATCCAAATAAAAAAAGACATTAGGTATAGTTTAACCCTTAGAATTCTCTACACACACGGGTGCATGATCCCATCACAGTTGCTTTTTAGTTAAGTATAAATGACACAATGCATCTATTGTGTAATTTGGCTTTCAAATATAATGTGTAAGATTCATAAAAGTTAATATTTTTTGGTTTTAATGATTATTACAAGAGTCTGGACAAAAGGTATTCACCATCCATTCGCCCTCACAGACGCACAAATCATATAAATGATATCACAAAGTGTGCAGCTCTCCGGATTGTGTACGGACACCAATATTTTTACATGTAGTAATTTTTTCTATGGCAAAATTTTGATTAAAAGCTGTTTTTATGTTTTATAACAAAAATCAAAAGGGTTCCCCAAAAAGTAGACTAGGTCAAAACAATGGGAAAATACAAGCACTTTTTGTGCCATTGTTTTTTGTGCCAGAACTTTGAAAAACACAAGCCATATTACAGGTCTTGTACATCCAAAAGTTATCCCTTCATTTTAGCACATTTGAATTACCTTGCAAATTTTGTGTCCAAACTCTTGTAATAATCATTTAAAACCAAAAAATAATAACTTTTATGAAGCTTACACATTATATTTGATTAGATGCATTGTGTCGTTTATACTTAATTAAAAAGCCACTGTGATGGGATCACGCACCCGTGTGTGTAGAGACTTCTAAGGGTTAAACTATTCATAATGTCTTTTTTTATTTGGATCAATGTTTTGAACATTTCCTAGCATCTTGTCCCCTCACTTTTCTGTCCCGTGACGTCCATCTCGTTCCTGTTGTCTGTATTTGATGTGGACACTATGCGTTTTTCATGAGTTCTTCACACAACTTTAATCTGATTCCCGAGATTGCTCCAGTTCTCTAACCGTCTCTGGAATGTTTTCAGGCGCTGAGCTCTGAGCTTGCCGAGGCGCGAGACGATACCAAGAAGACACAGAATGACATTCTGCACAGTGAAAATGTCCAGGCTGGGAGAGACAAGTACAAGACACTGCGTCAGATTCGCATGGGTAACACCAAGCAGAGGATAGATGAGTTTGAAGCCTTGTAACAGCCCGTCTAGCTGCAAAGCTAAAAACCTCCAGCACAGCACCAGCAGGGGAATCAAACTGCCGCAAATGGTCTCGAAGTATCTGCCATTGAAATGACTGTAGTGCTAATGCGGTCAGTACAGCAGTCGTATTTAAAACACACTGTTAATCATGAGGATCTGTCTGAATCCTACGTGCTTTTGATATCTTGAGATGTGTGGCCAGACAGAGCCTTCTGATTACAACCGAGGAAACATGATGGACGTACTCTACCAGTCAAACATTTGAGAACCTCTCATTTCATGGTTTTATTCATTTTTTACTACTATTTACATAGTAGATCCTCACTCAAAATTATTAACGGACACATATAACAAAATTGTGAAATTTTATGTTTAACGTTCTAAAATACTCCATGTAGCCACCCTTTGGTTTGCTGACTGCAAACCCTTGTTCTTCTCTTAGTGAGCTTCATTGTGTTTTTCACCCCACAGCAGTTTTTTAGGTTAATTTGACAAAGTTCTGAGTAAATCAGCTGAATTTTTAATAAAAGTGCTTCACATGGGCTCACCCGAATGTGATATTTGAAAGAGTTCATACAGCTGCTCGTATTAGAGCCTTCAGATTAAAAACAGTTCAGAGAAGACAGAACGAAACATGTCTGATGTAAAATAACTGCTAAAAAATTTCAATGTGAGATAGTTGCTTCCAGCATTGTGCCTCTTTCACAGAAAAAGTGAACAAGGAGGAGGTGCGATGTTGTGCGGGTGGAGCGCTTTTGGGATTTATAAAGCCCATTTTAGTCTCGAAGCCTATTTTTAACGTTATCAAGGCGTTGGCTCTCTCTTATCTCTGTTTTGCTTTGGATTTCCTTGATCTCCAATGTTGATTGCTTTGTGCAGAAACCAGTGCGATACATAAAAAAAAAATTATTTCACGCCCCTCTTTAATCATCTGTTTCATTTTCTTGAATCCGCTCCCTGAAATACACACATGCAGTATCTCTGCTCACCTCTGTGACAATCCGGCGCTAGAGAGTAATTTCTCTAGACAGCAGATGAATGGCAATAAAATGAAAGTTCAAAGCAACAGTTAATTTCTGTGCATTGAACGCATTTATAGAGAAAAAATACAAGCTGTATTTGTAACAAAGATTTTAAATAATGTAACTGTAGTTACTCTATTTACCTGTAATTGTTTGATATTGAACTGTGAAAACCATACTAGGACGTACAATTATATTGCATAAATTAGGTCAATTATTAATTTTACATTCATTAACGCATGGAAATTCATGCATGGTTTACTCTAGACGTCTGTCTACGTCCTGGACATATTCTTGGAACATCTAAGGTTCTGGAAAATGTTCATGCTTAAAATTTTATTTTATTCAGCCTCGAGGGAGTGCTGAGTCCAGGAAATACAGTTACAATTTATTTGGTTTTATAACATGTTACCATTTCATGTTTACAACCTCAGTTTTGGTCATTTTTGACAATGACCTAAACAGACTTCTAGACTGCTAGCTATGGTCCTAGCTATGGTCCTGGTCCCCCCTTAGCATGACTTGGTCTTGTTCTCGATACTCTCGGGTCTCATGTCTTGGTCACGTAGGTCTTGACTACAACTCTAGCAATGAGAAGGATCATTGTTTTTTTTTTCAGCATGACAATGACCTAAAACACACCTCAGACTGTAGGGTCTGAGCACCTTGTAAGGTGCGTTTTGTAGTCTAAGAACTAGAAATAGCGTTATCAACAAAATAAGTTAAAATGAAGAAACTGACACCGAACAGTAGCAAAGCAGGAAGTAAACACTCGTAAACCGCTCTTGAACTTCACAACATACACCTTGAGACGATGGGTAAAAGCAAAAAGGACAGAAATGCTCATCTTCAGGGCTTGAAAACCATTTCAGGAAGCTCATCCAGAGAAGCCGAGGGTGTCGGTAATGAAAGTGTGGCTACTTGTAAGAGTCTAAAATATGGAACATTTTTATTTTGATGTTTTCAGAGAGAATCTTCAATGGAAATAGTGATGAAGAGACTGGTGGCGAAAATATAGAACCATTCTTCAGCTGAATACAAAAGACAATATTTATTAAAAACACTCAACCATATTTCTGTGATCTTCAAATATCTTTTTTGTGTTCGATAATCTCAAAGGTTCAAAACTTAACGAACGATGAGTAACGTGTCAGTTTTGGGCACTCTTCAGATCTATTTGTGCTAATGGTGCCAAAGACTTTGGCTTGAGGAATTGTGTCATCTTATAGGGGCATTTATACAATGTGTTTAATATAAGAGTCTAACTTTCTAATAAATGAAGGTTTATAACATCTTATTAAAATGCAAATGTGATTTTAGACGTAATTATTTAAATCAAGAGTATGATCAAATAATGGCCATAACAAACAAGTCGGCGGCTTTAACAGTTTGATTCAGAAATGCTGCATAGTGAAGCAGATTTGTATATTTTCTATGTTTTGAATATACAAACTTTGAAACGATATTTTGAAATAAATGATTTGAATCACAAATGTCGTTTATTGTTGTCCAATGTCTCAAATTCGCAGTGCTAGGTCTGAAATAATTGTTCACAGGTCTTAGTTTTCGGACACGCTTCAGATTCCGAGTGTGCTTGAGTAGAGAAGGGACATTTGGTTGTTGGACAAAGATGACACAAATAGTCTTTTTTTTTTTTCGACAAATTTTCATCATTTACAAAGGTTACAAAAATATTTTTTGTTATTTGTATAGAAAAATATGCCATTGTTATCCATATACCAGTAACGTTTCACAATAGATTCAGCTTTTTTTGAAAGGCATTCCGGTTAGAAGGTTGTCAGTTTGAGGCTCGAGGAAGGAGTTTGCATGTTCTCCCTGTGCTTGTGTGGGTTTCCTCTGGTCCCCCCCTCCCCCATAAAAAAATGCGGTTAGGTTAATTGCATAATCAAAATTTCGATTAGGTGTGAATATGTGAGTGATTGTGTCTGTTGTCCTGCGATGGAGTCCAGGGTGTACCCCCGCCTCTCGCCTAATAATCTCGCCGGCAGGCCCCTGTGACCCCAAAAAGGGATTAAGGGGCAGGAAAATTAATAAATAAATATAGACTATAGCCTTGTTTGTGACACGTTGCTTTGTTTAAAAGTTTGACCAGCATTTTCAGCTCATTCTCAAGCTACAGGCATTGTTTACATTTTTAGATATATATATATATATATAAAATAAAGAGTGATTTGAATTTTAGTTAACTTATGGCAGTTTGTATGATATGGGTCTTACATTTTATTCTTAATGGTCTTAAAAAGGTCTTAAAATGTCTAAAATTTGACATTGTGAAACCTACAGAAGCCCTGAATATAACGAGACGTTGTCATGTTATGATCAGGGCAGTGTTTAGACGGTGAGATTGTTCCGAATAGCTCAAAGGCTTGTGTTGTCTGTTTACCCAGATGTTCTCGGTCCATTAAAATAACTTCTGTTTCATCCCTCGGTGTGCACACAGGCTGTTAAAGGCAGATTGTGATGCAAAGCTGAGCCTGCTCAAGCCCACAGCGGGCCGCTGATATTTACTCTGAGCTGGAAAGTTCATTCTGTTGCTAGACGACAGTTTGGGAAGCTTGGAAACCATTAGTGTATAAAGAGGTGGGTCAGATGATGGAGCAGGGCACAGAATTACTCTGGTCCACTGGAAAACCTTTTAGCTGACAGGAGAACAAATTTCTCTTTCCTTGAAACCTCCCAAGAAACTTCCAGTTACTGGAATTGGAACAATGCTTTCTGTTGAAAGACGCTATTTACTTAAACGTAAAAAAAAGTTCAGTTTTATTGTCAACCCATTCATAACATTGAGAATTATATCCATGTGGAACATGTTTGAATATTTTACTTTTTAAAGTAAGGGAAGATGTACAGAATTAATCAAAGTGTGAAACAAAAAATGACATAAAACAAATAATTTTTTTTGTTGTAACTTGTTGCAAATGGCAGTCAGCAAAATAAAGAAAAGTCTAAATCAAATCAAAGTTTGGTGTTAGCTGCAACCAACAGTGATCAATGTTCATAGGTTGAAACAGTCATGAGCAGAAACAAACAGCTGTGTAAGAGGCTTAGAACTGTGTGAACAGCCAAACTCTGCTAGCGAGGTGAGGTTGAGAAAGACAGTCAGTAGAGCTCATGGGTTCAAACCCAGAAGAAAAGAAGAAAACTGTTCATTACTTAAAAATAGTCAGTTGCTTTAGATCAAAGTGTAAGTTTAAATGTAACAAGGTCTCTCCCAGGCAAAGATGTCAATACAGACTGGGGTTTCAAGATGGTCTTCAAGCTCTCTAGATTAGAAGACGCATGAAGAAACGGACAATGTTCAGGATTTTAACCACATTAGTCTTTCAGCCTTTGACAACTGAAGATGTCCAGCCGTGCAATCAGCTCAGAACTGCAGAGATTAGGGGTATCCAGGTACACCCATCCACTGTCTGGAGACATTTGGCAAGAAAGCATCTTCAAGGAAGAGTTGAAGCCATAGGAATGGGTTCAAGCGACTTAAGTATAAGCACGAAAACAGTAAATGGGTTGCAGAAAAATGGCAGAAGGTGCTCTGGATTTGGATTAAATTTAAAAGTGAGTGGTACAATAATGAGTAGTTTGGGTGAAGCATGGTGGCGGGTCCCATTTGGGGCTGCATTTCTGCATATGGAGTTGGAGATTTGTTTGGGATTAATTGTGTTCTAAATGTTGAGAAAAACACGGAGATGCATATCCATCATGCAATAACATCAGGGAAATCTATGTTTGCCCCCAAATTTATTCTGCAGTGGGACAATGACCCCAAACATACAAGCAAAGTCATTAAGAAGTATTTTCAGAGCGTATTCAGAGCCTACACACAAAGACACACAAACATCTCAATAATGCAGCAGGATATTGTCGACCACAATGCGATCATAGTCACCAAGGACACACTTGGCAACATGCTGTGCCTTAAAGGTGCCTTGATCACGATGAGAACTAAATTAAGTTGATTGACAACTCAACTCATCGTACAAGGAACCCATAACACTGGGGATATGGTGGTTTTTCTTCAAGGTGATAGGACATCTCCACCACATCTAAAGGGATGATATACAGGGTCAAGTACAATCAAATAGTAGCCAAGGAATTAAAAATAGGTTGTGGATATGCATTTCCACATGTCAATGACCCAAAACACAAAGAAATGAGTAGAAAGAGGTGGCAAAAGACAAAGTAATGACCAGGAAAGTGTCTGCAAAAGTGAGTATATTATAATACAAGGCTCAAATGTGAACAAACCAGACTACAAGTAACATTTGTATGCAAATAATGGGTATGCTAAAATTGGTGAAGTACATATTTAACTAAAATGTATTATTCTTACAATGCTAGACAGCAAGCAGCTGCTTAATTTTTTGAACTGCTCATTTGTTTGTGGGTGAACACAGCAAATTTTCTAATAAAGGAGAATATTTTGTGCATATTTTGTAATGCCCAAAAGAAGGACATGCAAGCAAAATAACCCACTTAACAATCATGAATGAAGCACGCAAGAATATATGTAATAAAATAAAGGATAATGCAGAGCACTTACATTAAACAGCAGATATGAGGGAGAATAAAAAAAGATTTGAAGATGAGATGACATCTTTTGTTTGTGAATGTGAAATTAATAATACATAAATCAATAAAATATTCCGAATATGTATTATTTTTATTCTCAAGGAATAATATTACGTGTTTTAATGTCATTTTTGTATATATCCTCAATAAAAACCACCCAGAACTTCATTGTAAATTCACAAGAGATTTTGTGTATGTGACGTATACTGCTCTGTTGCATGACGTCACATTTAATAGAAATAGAATTTCTAAAACTCAATGGAAATTATCAGATGGCACGATTCCCAAACGTAGATGCAACAGCGAAAATGTTTTCTTTTTGTTTCACACACACACACACACACACACACACACACTCTCTCATCGACTGTTTATTTCACGTTCCACTTTTTACCCTTTTCTCAGGAACTCATGACCATATAAGGAGCGCACCTCCGACCCCGGGGGTGGTGCTGAAAGAACAGCGCCCGCTAAACACAACCCCGTGCCTCCTTTCCTTAGAGCTCGGGTCCCCCATGTCCGCTTTTGGTGTGAAGGACCTGAGCTGGACTTTTGCCGCCGAGGTGTGCAAACCATGAACCAGGAAAGTTCCCATCCCTGGAGCGGAGCTTTGAAAACTGAAGGGTATTCTGAGACGACTTTTAGAAGATGAAGAGGCAAAACGTGCGGACACTGGCGCTAATTATCTGCACCTTGTCCTATTTACTCATCGGAGCGGGAGTCTTCGACGCTCTCGAGTCACGGCAGGAGAAAACCCAGAAGGGGAAACTGGACTATCGCAAATTCATCCTCATGCACAAGTACAATCTGTCCAGACTTGACTTCGACCAGATTGAAAAGGTCGTGTTGCTTCTGAAGCCTCACAAAGCCGGAGTCCAGTGGAAGTTCTCCGGGTCCTTTTACTTCGCCATCACTGTGATTACAACCATAGGTAATTACCTACAGCTGACGAGCCCACACTCACACTTTGATTCACTCTTTATGAAATCATTTACCGGAGGATTTGAGAGTGCCTTTCGTAATAAAACGAATAACAAAAATATTTTACTGTATATTGTTTACCGAAGTTGAAAGCTGTTTTGGTGAAAGTGGTCTATTTTTTTTTTTATAAAACATTTGCAGTTTTCTGAGATACATTTGCACCCATTTAAGTCTCAACTACAGATTTTAGAACTTGAATTAAAATAAAATTAAGTTTAGATCAGCCCATGTTTTTAATTACAAGTATGTAGGCCCTGTCCCAAATTGCACACTCCGAGGCTCTTCAGTGACCACATTTAGATGACGTCATGTAGTGCAGACCTTAGGGGCACTTGACATTGTCTGCTTTCTTCATTCTCTCTCTCTCCTCCTCTTTCTCTTGATCTCATCCTGTGTCTTTCATGGCAGTGCTGTCTCATGTTTAAGCAAAATAAAGCTGAGTTTTCTGTTAAATCTTCTTAAAACTAGCTTTCAGAGTCTTTCCTTTTCAAAATACCACCCACACTATTACACCACCAGCAGCAGCCTGAATCATTGAAGGGAGGATGGATCCATGCTTTCATGTTGTTGACAGCAAATTCTCACCCTGCCATCGATCCATATGTTGGAGCAGAGACTCAGATCAGTCTCTCCAGGTCATTGGAATGTTTTTCCAATCTTTCCAATTGTCCAATTTTGTTGAGCCTGTGGCTTTGGTGGCAGTTACAGTTATACACAGTAAAGATATAAAAACTTCACTGAAGAAAATGTGTGAGCATTGGTAGCTGGCACTGCTGCTGTTGCATATTAATAAAAAAAAAAATATATATATATATATAT
>SRMA01026640.1:40926-104451 GCA_007224835.1 Danionella cerebrum | reverse complement strand
CATTTCAGCTCTCTGCATTCACACGCATTTTCCGCTAGGAAATGCACTTTCTAGTTTTTATTATTATTTTTATTCCCCCCCTTTTTTTAGAAGCCAACTACTTCAGCATACTTTGCACTAGAAACACCATTCAAACTTTAAAATGTTCAGCTTTTTTTTTTCTAGGTTGCTATTACATATCACTTTTCAAACTTTTATACTTTTTATAAAATTTAACTTTATTTAAAATATTTTTCCCATTGAAATGAATGGGAAACACTTCAAATCTCTTTCAATCTTCAGCTTTTTTTCAACCTTCATATCTTCTGCATACTTTCAGCTAGAGCAATCATTCAAATTTTAAACAATTCAACTCATTTTCAGCTTTTAAAAGATGTTTTCAGCTTTTTCATATCTTTTACAGATTTTTATAAATCACAGTTTAAGTTTAATGAAGAATTTGGATTTTGACCTAATTCTGCTCCACTCTAGCTTCCACTCTAATTTTTCACATCTCAAACTTCTTCATCAATTCCTCTCTCCTAAACTAAACTTTACCCTTTATGCACAAAATTTATATTAAAGTAGTAGAGAAATTTGTCCTCTTTCCAAAGATGCAGTTGTTTCTTTCATATGACCTACAGGTTTTAAACTAGGAGGGCTAAACCTTAACGAGGGAAGCAAATTGCTCCATTGAGATCAATGCATTTCACCCAGAAAAGTATGCTCCAAAGTTTTAAATTAAGGCTTTTTCTAACTCGCCATAACTCCTAGATTTTTCCACATATCGTTAAAAATTTTACATCATAATCTTCATTGAGGCCTTCTGCTTCTCACAAAGAAAGAATCATCTCGATATGTCTTACGGTTCTTCTGTAATGTTTATTTGTTTGAGGCATGGTCAACATCTGAGAAATGTCTCCTCGATTCAAAAAGTGGCAGTTGGAGGCAGCTGTTAATCAACTAATTTGAATAACGAAATTTGATTGGCTTAGCCTTCCCATAGACTCACAATGGGCCATAGAGATGCATTGCTGCCATTCATTTCAATGGGGCAATTGATTCCCATATGATACTATTGTAAAATAGCTTTTGTAATTGGTTCACAATGGAGAGTCATAGCAACATTAAGGATGCATATAACTAATCCAGCCAATCAATGCTTATGATTTAACATTAATTCAACAAGCCACGCCCACTTTTCAACATCATTTTTGAATGTCAAATATCTTCTAAGTGGAACATCGTAGAGACATGGGAGTTGTTTTATATTGATCTAAGTTAAATGTAGATTACAACATGATGTCACTAACTCATCCATAGCAACCAGATTATTTACCATAGCAACCAAATTGGATAATCTTTATCTCAGCCTAGGTAAATGCTAGAGACACAGGAATTGGTCTAATTGACTTGTAGTCAAACAGGGAACCTTATAAAATGTCAATGACCCCTCCATAGCAACCATACTGGTTACCATAGCAGCCCAGCTGACACATCTCTATCTCATCTTAGGAAAATGAGAGAGACACGGGAGTTGGTCTAACTGACTTGTGGTAACACAGGGAACATTATATAATGTCAATGACCCCTTCATAGCAACCATACTGGTTACTATAGCAACCAAATTGACACATCTCTATCTCAGCTTAGGAAAATGAGAGAGACATGGGAGTTGGTCTAAATGACTTGTAGTCACACAGGGAACATTATATAATGTCACTGACCCCTCCATAGCAACCATACTGGTTACCATAGCAACCAAATTGACACATTTCTATATCAGTTTAGGAAAATGAGAGAGACACGGGAGTTGGTCTAAATGACTTGTAGTCACACAGGGAACGTTATATAGTGTCACTGACCCCTCCATAGCAACCATACTGGTTACCATAGCAACCAAATTGACACATCTCTATCTCCGCTTAGGAAAATGAGAGAGACACGGGAGTTGGTCTAAATGACTTGTGGTAACACAGGGAACATTATATAATGTCACTGGCCCCTCCATAGCAACCAGACTGGTTACCATAGCAACCAAATTGACACATCTCTATCTCAGCTTAGTAAAATGAGAGAGACGCGGGAGTTGGTCTAAATGACTTGTAGTCACACAGGGAACATTATGTAATGTCACTGATCCCTCCATAGCAACCATACTGGTTACCATAGCAACCAAATTGACACTTTTCTATCTCAGCCTAGGAAAATGCCAGAGAAACAGGAGTTGGTCTAATTGACTTGTAGTCACACAGGGAACATTATATAATGTCAATGACCTCTCCATAGCAACCATACTGGTTACCATAGCAACCCAGTTGACACATCTCTATCTCAGCTTGGGAAAATGAGAGAGACACGGGAGTTGGTCTAAATGACTTGTAGTCACACAGGGAACATCATATAATGTCACATGACCCCTACATGGCAACCATAATGGTTACCATAGCAACCTGATTGACACATCTCTATCTCAGCTTAGGAAAATGCTAGAGACATGGGGGTGAGTTTGTTTCACTAATAGCGACCCCGGGAACATTCATTGAGGTACCTGACCCTCCATAGCAACCATACTGGTTACCATAGCAACCCGATTGACACATCTCTATCTAGGTTTAGGAAAATGAGAGAGACACGGGAGTTGGTCTAAATGACTTGTAGTCACACAGGGAACATCATATAATGTCACATGACCCCTCCGTAGCAACCATACTAGTTACCATAGCAACCAAATTGACACATCTCTATCTCAGCTTAGGAAAATGCTAGAGACACGGAGTTGGTCTAAATGACTTGTAGTCACACAGGGAACATTATATAATGTCACTGACCCCTCCATAGCAACCGTACTGGTTACCATAGCAACCAAATTGAGACATCTCTATTTCTGCTTTGGAAAATGAGAGAGACATGGGAGTTGGTCTAAATGACTTGTAGTAACACAGGGAGCATTATATAATGTCACTGACCCCTCCATAGCAACCATACTGGTTTCCATAGCAACCAAAATGACACATCTCTATCTCAGCTTAGGAAAATGAGGGAGACACAGGACTTGGTCTAAATGACTTGTAGTCACACAGGGAACATTATATAATGTCACTGACCCCTCCATAGCAACCATACTGGTTACCATAGCAACCAAATTGGCATATCCCTATTTCAGCTTTGGAAAATGCTAGAGACATGGGGGTTGTTTTGTTTCACTCATAGTGACACTGGGAACAATCTATTATGTAAATGACCTGTCCAGAGCGACCAGACTTTTTACCACAGCAACGCAATTGCCATATCTTTAGCTTAGGTTTGGAAAATGCTAGACAGAATTTCAACTTACTTATATTATACCTTTTAGCTTCCACTTTCATCTTTTGCCACTTTCAACTTTCAAAAGTTTCACCTTCAGCTTCAACTTTCTATTTTTGACACTTTCAACTTTACAATGCTTCACCTTTCAACTTTATACGTTTTCAACTTTAGAATGTTTTACCTTCAGCCTCCACTTTCAACTTTTGATATTTTCAACTTTACAATGTTTCACCTTTCAGCTTCCACTTTCAACTTTTGACACTTTCAACTTTCTAATATTTTAACATTCAGCCAAGGAAATCAGCAATTTTAAGCATTCTCTTTCAGCTCTCTGCATTCACACGCATTTTCCGCAAGGAAATGCACTTTCTAGTTGCACCTAAACTTATTATTAGTGTGAATGCAGAGGCATTCACACTATTGTTATCCTACGTATTTATTATTCCGCTTCTTCTTTTTATTATTCCCCCCCCTTTTTCCAACCCTATCTACTCCCGCATACTTTGGCCTAGAAACACCATTCAAACGTCAAAACGTTCAGCTTTTTTCAGACTAGGTTGCTATTACGTTTCACTTTTCAAACTTTTATACTTTTTATAATATTTAACTTTATTCAAATTATTCTTCCCATTGAAATGAATGGGGATATTCTTCAACCCTCCTTTAAACTTTCACTTCTTTCAACCTTTATAACTTCAGCATACTTTCAGCTAGAGCAATCATTCAAATTTTAAACAATTCAACACATTTTCAGCTTTTAAAAGCTCTTTTCAGCTTTTACATATCTTTTACAGATTTTAATAAATCACAGTTTAAGTTTAATAAAGAATTTGGATTTTGACCTAATTCTGCTCCACTCTAGCTTCCACTCTAATTTTTCACATCTCAAACTTCTTCATCAATTCCTCTCTCCTAAACTAAACTTTACCCTTTATGCACAAAATTTATATTAAAGTAGTAGAGAAATTTGTCCTCTTTCCAAAGATGCAGTTGTTTTTTTCATATGACCTACGGTTTTTAAACTAGGAGGGCTAAACCTTAACGAGGGAAGCAAATTGCTCCATTGAGATCAATGCATTTCACCCAGAAAATAATGCTTGAATGTTTGAAATTAAGGCTTTTTCTAACTCGCCATAACTAATAGAATTTTCCACATATTGTTAAAAAAATTACATCATAATCTTCATTGAGGCCTTCTGCTTCTCACAAAGAAAGAATCATCTCGATATGTATTACGGTTCTTCTGTAATGTTTATTTGTTTGAGGCATGGTCAAAATCTGAGAAATGTCTCCTCGATTCAAAAAGTGGCAGTTGGAGGCAGCTGTTAATCAACTAATTTGAATAACGAAATTTGATTGGCTTAGCCTTCCCATAGACTCACAATGGGCCATAGAGATGCATTGCTGCCATTCATTTCACTGGGGCAATTGATTCCAATACGATCCTATTGTAAAAGATCTTTTGTAATTGGTTCACAATGGAGAGTCATAGCAACATTAAGGATGCATATAACTAATCCAGCCAATCATTGCTTTTGATTTAACATAAATTTATCAAGCCACGCCCACTTTTCAACATCATTTTTGAATGTCAAATATCTTCTAAGTGGAACATCGTAGAGACATGGGAGTTGTTTTATTTTGATCTAAGTTGAATGTAGATTACAACATGATGTCACTAACTCATCCATAGCAACCAGATTATTTACCATAGCAACCAATTTGACACATCTCTATCTCAGCCCAGGAAAATGCCAGAGACACAGGAGTTGGTCTAAATCACTTGTAGTCACAGAGGGAACATTATATATTGTCACTGACCCCTCCATAGCAACCAAACTGGTTACCATAGCAACCATATTGACACATATCTATCTCAGCTTAGGAAAATGCTAGAGACCTGGGGGTGGGTTTGTTTCACTAATAGCGACCCCGGGAACATTCATTGAGGTAGCGGACCCCTCCATAGCAACCATACTGGTTACCATAGCAACCCATTTGGCACATCTCTATCTCAGCTTAGGAAAATGCTAGAGACATGGGGGTTGGTGTAATTTACTTGTAGTCACCCAGGGATCAATATATTGTGTCAATGACTCCTTCATAGCAACCATACTGGCTACCATAGCAACCCAATTGACACATATTTATCTCAGCTTAGGAAAGTGTGAGACACGGGAGTTGGTCTAATTGACTTGTAGTCACACAGGGAACATTATATGATGCCATTGACCCCTCCATAGCAACCAGTCTGGTTACTATAGCAACCCAACTGATACATCTCTACCTCAGCTTAGGAGAATGCTAGAGACATGGGGGTGAGTTTGTTTCACTAATAGTGACCCCAGGAACATTCACTGATGCAATTGACCCCTCCATAGTAACCATACTGGTTACCATAGTAACCAAATTGACACATCTTTATCTCAGCCTAGGAAAGTGCGAGAGACACGGGAGTTGGTCTACTATACTTGTAGTCACACAGGGAAAAATATATAAAGTCAATGACCCCTCCATAGCAACCATACTGATTAGCATAGCAACCCAATTTACACATCCCTATCTCAACTTTGGAAAATGCTAGAGACATGGGGGTGAGTTTGTTACACTAATAGTGACCCTGGAAACATTCATTGAGGTAGCGGACTCCTCCATGGCAACCAGGCTGGTTACCATAGCAACCCAATTGGCACATCTCTATCTCAGCTTAGGAAAATGCTAGAGACACGGGAGTTGGTCTAAATGACTTGTAGTCACACAGGGAACATTATATAATGTCACTGACCCCTCCTTAGCAACCATATTGGTTACCATAGCAACCAAATTGGCATATCTCCAACTCAGCTCAGGGAAATGCTAGAGACATGGGGGTTGATTCATTTCCCTCAGAGTGACACTGGGAACATTCTATTATGTATTTGACCTGTCCAAAGCAACCAGACTTTTTACCAAAGCAACGCATTTGACATTTCTCTATCTTAGTTTATGAAAATGCTAGACAGAATTTCATCTTACTAAAATTTTACCTTTCAGCTTCCACTTTCAACTGTTGTACACTTTCAACTTTCCAAATGTTTCACCTTTCAGCTTCCACTTTCTACTTTTGATGCTTTCAACTTTACAATGCTTCACCTTTCAACTTTTGACACTTTCAACTTTCTGTTTCACTTTTCTTCTTCCACTTTCAAATTTATACATTTTCAACTTTATGATGTTTCACCTTTCATCTTCCACTTTCAACTTTTGATATTTTCAACTTTACATTGTTTCACCTTTCAGCTTCCACTTTCAACTTTTGACACTTTCAACTTTCTAATGTTTAGTCTTTCAGCTTCCACTTTGAACTTTTGTCACTTCCAACTTTCAAATCTTTCAACTTTCAGCTTCAATTTTCAACTTTAGATTTTTTTCAGATACTTTCAGCCTGCTTTCATTTTCAGCTCTCTGCATTCACACGCATTTTCCGCTAGGAAATGCATATTCTAGTTCTTCTTCTTCTTCTTCTCTTTTCTTCTGACAAAAATTCTCAACACTACTCCTCCTAGCCCGTTCGAGCTACAGCCACGAAACTTTCAACACACCTCAAAGCTGTTATGTAGTTTGTTGCTATATCTCTTCGGACCGATTTGATCAGCGGTTTCCGTAAAAATCGCGAATTTCGGCCCAAAAATCGCCCAAGTCATTCCCTATGGGGGCCCTAGAGTGGTGATGTCATCGCCCACTCTAACTTTGAGCAAGCTCAGTCTTGTTGATACTTGCACTGTTTTCTCAACTAAAAATTAACCTTTACACACCCATTTTATACCTAAAATGTAGAGATTTTTGTCCTCTTTCAGTTGGTGCTGTTTTCATTTTAAAAAAACACACGGTTTTTACTCCAGGTGGCCTAAACCACAAGGAGTGCACTTAATTGCTCCATTCACCTCCATTCAAAAATTCTGGTGGATTCTGTTTAAAATCTCAATCGCAGGCTATTTTTAACTCGCCATAAATCATTCACACTTTATCACAGCTTCACAAAATTTAACCCATTCTCTTCCTTAAAATCTTGGGATTCTAACAGTAAAAGAAATATTTCAATACCTCTGTTCATTCTTTCGTAATGTTTATTTGTTTGAGAGTATGGATTTCTCTAAAATGAGCAGTTGCACAGAATCAAATGAAGGCTATTTGTAGCTCGCCATAATTTTTTTATTTCTAATCACACCTTCACAAAAATTACAGCATTCTCTTCGTTAGGGTCTTCTGCTTCTTACAAAGAAAGAATCATTTCGATATGTCTTACGGTTCTTCTATAATCTTTATTTGTTTGAGGCATGGAAATCGGATTTTCTCCAGCAGATTTGCCATCGTTTGAAAATCTGACAGTTGAATTTCCAGCTGCAGCTGACTCGTTTGAAAATCTGGCAGTTGATAACTCCAGGTGCAAGCTGATTACTAATAAGTAGGTCAAAAGTGTCTCATTGACTTTCAATGGCCCATTGAAATGAATGGAGCATGAACCCCATAGATCCTAATGTAAAGAGCTTCTGTAATTGATTGACACTGGAAAGTCATACAAGCATTAAGAAAGCAAATTACTTATCCAGCCCATCATTGCTTGTGAATTAACATAAATTAATTAAGCCACACCCACTTTTGACATAACTTTCAATGTCAAATATCTTCTAAACGGAACACAGTAGAGACATGGGGGGTGCTTTATATTATTCTAAATGAAAAGTAGATTACAACATGATGTCACTAACTCCTCCATAGCAACCAAATTGTTTACCATAGCAACTATATGCCACATCTCTATCTTAGCTTAGGAAAATGCTAGAGACTTGGGGGCTGGTAAGCTTCACCCATACTGACAGCTGAAACATATTATGTTAATGACACCTCCATAGCAACCGGACTGGTTACCATAGCAACCAATATGGCATGTCTCTATCTCAGCTTAGGAAAATCATAGAGAGATGGGGTTGCTGTATTTTACCCGTATAGATATGGGGAGCAATATATTAGGTCAGCGACCCCTCCATAGCAACCAAACTGGTTACCATAGCAACCAATATGGCGCAGCTCTATCTCAGCTTTGGAAAGTCATAGAGACATGGGGTTGATGTATTGACATGGGGAACAATGTGTTAGGTCACTGACCCCTCCATAGCAACCAGACTGGTTACCATAGCAACCAATTTTGCATGTACCTATCTCAGCTCAGGAAAATCATAGAGACATGGGGGTTGCTGTAATTTACTCGTATTCATATAGGGAACAATATATTAGGTCAGCGAACCCTCCATAGCAACCACACTGTTACCATAGCAACCAATATGGCGTATCTCTATCTCAGCTTACGAAAGTCATAGAGACATGGGGGTTGGTGTATTTTACTCGTGTTGACATGGGGAACAATATGTTAGGTCACTGACACCTCCATAGCAACCAGACTGGTTACCATAGCAACCAATATTGCATGTACCTATCTCAGCTTATGAGAATCATAGAGACATGGGGGTTGGATTATGTTATTGTTGCGGAATTGACAACATTTAAAAAAATAGGTATTAACGGTACCAACGCAAGCCAACATCGAAGTTTGCGTGCAAACTTTAAAATCTAGTTTGTAATTGGTATTGTAAACAGGTTGTAATTGGTATTTTGGGATGGCGAGGTGGTGCAGTGGTTAGCACTGTGACCTTCCTGGAAGGAGTTTGTTTGTTCTCTCCATGGTTACATGGGTTTTCTCCGTATACTCCCGTTTCCCCACAATCCCAACGGAGCACCAGGTGAATTGAATAAACTAAATTCCCGTTTGTTGTGAATGAGTGTTTTTGCCCTGTGATGGACTGGCGAACTGTCATGGGTGTTTCCCCACCTCTCACCCAATATGCTCTGGAGATGAGCACCAGGAGACTCCCATGACCCAAAAAGGGAATAAGTGAGTAACAATAAAAAAATATTATTAATATTATTTCTGCATTATTAGAATAATTACATTTGACATTGTGATCTGTAGTGAGAGCAGAGAGCAGGTGGAGGAACACCTGGAAAATTGGAGGTCAGCTCTAGAAAGAAGAGGAATGAAAGTCAGTCGCAGTAAGACAGAATGCATGTGTTTGAACGAGAGAGAGTGAGGTAGAACAGTGAGGTTACAGGGGGCTGATGTGCAGAACAGTGGATGGAGAAAAGTGTCAGGGGTGTACAGAAGAGTGTCAGCAAAAATCAAAGGAAAGGTGTACAGAACAGTAGTGAGAGCAGATATGATCTATGGGTCAGAGACCGTGGCAGTGAGGAAGAGGCAGAGATGGAAGTAGCAGAGATAAGGATGTTGATGTTCAGTTTCAACCAATCATCACCAACTTGGTCTAATATCAATCACAGTAGATCTAGTCACATAAAGGAAGGCTTTTGTACAAACCTGTTGCCAAACTAATCATTTGAGAGACGTTGAAAAACATGTGCATCAATCTATTGCTGGAAAATCCCAAAGCCAAATAATAAACCTTTCAAAATCGTAACAAAAGCTCTTTATCAATTTAATAATTGTACTTCTACAGCCTACAAATAAATGCACTGCAGCTTCTTGTGCTAAATAAGATCAGAAAATATAATTTCTCGCACAATTCTCACATACTAAAAATGAATGAAAATAATTTGTCAGTGTTTATTTTATTTAAATGTATTCACCAGAAAACCCAGAGAAGCCTAAACTGTCAAATTTGTGAAAATGTTTTGCCCATGATTTTTAAAAATATTACCTCTAGAATATTGAATTCTAAAAATAAAAACAGAAATATCCTTTTAAAGCATCACTACAAATAACATTCGCAGAGAAAATCATCCGTACTGGGAACGACAATGAAAACAGAACAGGCCGGATCACTAATAATAGAAATTATTATTAATAGAACAAAATGCCAATACAGCCCCAGATCAGCTGTAACAATCACAGTTTCATAATTTCATATTGCACAGTACTATTAATACAATTAAAATAAGTTATCAACAAACATAAATATTTTGCTGACACAAAAGTTTACATTTCATTTTCCAATCTATTGATATTTGCAAAGAGCCTTTTCTGCTGCCCTAAACGCAATCTTTTATCTTCATTTCACGATTCTCGTGGCTGCACAGTAGATTTCTTTCTTTCCGAGCATGAGAATGCTATCCTTCATTGACAGAATTCATGGCTCATGGCCAGCGGACAGATGTGAGAACACATCACAAATGTCTGGAGATAAGTTGAAAAAGGCTGGGTGCTTTCGAAGTTAAGCCTCCATTGCATGCGCCTCCGATGAGCTGATCATCGCTCCCATGCTAGGAAACTGACCCTCGTTCAATAAACCATCTCAACAGACAGGAACCGGATGAAAGGTGAAACCGGATTGCCTGAGGTGTGTCCATTAATACATTCACTGCAGTTCATTATTCACACGGGAATATAAAGTAAATCAGAACAATTACAGCAGATCCCTTTAACTCATAATTTCACCCAAACATAAGAACTGATTTCATACAAAAACATATCAGCCTTCCTAGAGCATTCCGACACACTAATTTGAAGAATTTGATGAGGTCCATGCTTTCCTAAACAGCTTAAACTGATGCTTTTTTGGATTTTTGTGATGAGTGATGCAGATCAAGTCTATGGTCCAGACCACAATCTTAGCACTGGAGCCGGTCCATCTGTACAATAACTCGCATTGGTGTTCCAGTTCACTTCGGGCTTGTGAGTTTGTCTGCAAGTGGAAGTTTCAGTAATCAGGGTTTTGTAGTAAAGGCGTTTTTCCATTGGTTGAGCAGGACGGATCCTCATCTGAGCTCGATGGACCACGGGTCTCACTTTTTACCTGAGTAAGAGACAAAAATATAACAACTGAATACTTCTCAGCTTCATCGTTTGATGGGACCGGAACAAATAGATCAGACAAACAAGATTCCTAAACCAGATCAAGGCACATCAACGTCCACCTCGAAAACATTAGATGCATTCCATTCATTATTCAAGATACAAAACAACACTGGACTGACTGCAAAACATCACAGAACTCGGAAAATAATTACATAGAAATTAAATAAATACAGCTTATGCAAAGCGACTAGATGAGGGAAAGTGTAAACGGAAAGTGGCGGCCATCTTTAATTGTCTGCAGAAACCCACCTGAGTAACTCATGTCCGGTTTCTCATTCTCAGACTGTGCCTCGTTTGTTCGGACCTCGTACGCATCTCTAATGCTCTCCTAAAACAGTAATCAGAGCACGGTGAGACTCGGGTCTCGGGGAGAATAGACTCGAAGCCCAGGAGCCCACCCACTCCACCCCCAACACGAGAGTCGTACAAAATGAAGAGCGGCATGCAGGCGACGGGTCACAGTGTTGCTTTATCAGAGGTTTGAAACATCTGAATCACACCAGCAAGCCTCAACTCTCGTCATGCGCTCACATTCTGCTCATTGCAGCAAAACTTTAGAATCAAACTGACACTGTAACTGTGACTGATGGTTCAATACAAATCATTATAAACAGAAAAAAACTCATCATGATTTAAATTCAACTAATCAAGTAGGGATATTTTTCATAAAATAAAACTATTTGAAAAAACATAATAGACGAAGAAGACATTAAATCCAAAATGAATAAAATACTGGTATAAAAATTATTTGAAGAGTTGCAAAAATATTGTAATATAAATAACATTCTAATGAAGTTTAAAAGGTGAAATAAAACAAGATTTGAACTGGTGTTGGTGAATCTCAAACAAACACAGATAAAGGAACTGAATGCATCAGGAGAGTTGAGATGAATCAATCATGATCTGAACTAAGCGATTGATTGGGTGTTTTTATCCACGCTCTGCGCTCATCTTTGATTGAGATATCTGCGGACTGATTAAAATACAGAGCGCACAAAACTTTAGTTCTGACCGCTTTTGAAGGCGACATGGAGGAGTTTTTCCTGTCCTTCTGTAAAACAAACCAGACACAGCAGCCCTCTGTAACTTCTGGACCGGCGTCAGGAACATGCAGCTGCTGGATGAAAGCGTAACACGTGTTCATCGAATGCTTTACCTTGTGCCTGAGGAAGAGGACGAGAGCAGTGAGGAGGAAGATGAGGCCGACAGCAATAAAGATGTACTGCATGTACTCCATCACCATAGGAAGAAGCACCAGATTCGTGCGAAAGGTGTTGAGGACCGGCCCATCGATGTACCCGCTCTACAAGGGACGAGTGCACAGAAAAAAAAGTCTGTAGAGTTTAACTGAAGTGCGTAGTCTTAAAAGGGTCACAAGTATTGCACATTTAAATAATTTTACTCATAACATATAGTGGTAAAAAAAAAAATACAGTGATACTTTGAGATATGAATGCTTGGCGTTACGAAAGGTCTCACTGGAAATATTTTGCTTTGAAATACAAACAATCGCAAACAGTTCTGCTCTATATCCACTTGGTACGTCTGACGTCGCGCTGCGCTTCCGGTTCCTGGCGCTCCATTCTCCCATTGCAGACAGAGCTGATACGCTTTAAAACACTTTAAATCAGTTTTAAATCAAGCAAAACATTTTGTATAGCTTACCAATAATGTACTACAACAAATGTTAGAGTCAAGGTGTCGTAAAAGAAATAATGTTTATAACGTGGAAAAGTGCTCTTCTGTAGCAAAACTTAGAGAAACCCTGTGACGCGTTCTCAGAAGCGTCTCTCTGTCTGTCTGCGCTTGAGCTTAAAACCATGTTTGTGTCAGTAATTCGTTAAAATATTTCGTGAAAGTTAACTTTCATACGTGGTGCCGTAATGTTTTCTGCCATCCGTTCCACCTCACCAGACACATTTGTGTACATATTACGTAATTTGCATGTGTTTTATTATCATTTATTACATTAACAATGTGTAGATCATAAGAAATGTTACTTGATTTTTGTCTGGTTTTCCATTTTTTTTATCTACTTATACTGTTGTTTCTAAGAGCCATTGCATGAATTAGGCGTTTTACATGTAAAACTTGCTTCGAGATACGAAATGTTTGAGATACGAACGCCACCCTGGAACGGATGACTTTCGTATCTTGGGGTACCACTGTATAAAGAATGGTAGTAGTAAAATGTTTAGAAAGGTGACTTTAATTTCTGTTTTTGGTTTGTGTTTGAATGAACATAACAATCGGTTTTTAAGTGTAAAAAAGTAAAAGTAATTAATGTGCACATGAGGAACAATGATTCCTGTGTAAGTATTTTACATTGCGTGAACATACTTGAACACTGTCTGCCTCATCTTAAATTGAAGCCCATAGGTTGACGGCACAGCTGCAGACACAGTCTTTACAAAAGTGCCCTCTAGTGGTCAAAGTCGTTCAACATTCGCTGTTAACTTTTAAAAGTAAGCAGCATTTATTTTATTTTTTTCCCTCACCTCCTCAAACCAGAGCATGGGAATCACCAGCTCCTTGATGTTACCCGTTTCTCTGAAAGAAAGAAAGCAGACACAAAAGTACATAATAGAATTAGTTTATTATTATTTTTTTTTTTTTTGGAGGGTTTACTTTTCCACTACTCACGAGATTCCAGGCACTCTCTTTATCAACAGGTTGAGCTGGAGACGAACAGAGACATTTATTGGGACGCCAGTCTCCTGGAACCAAGAGAGAGCTTCATGAAATATAATGATAAAAATGTTTCTCTGAGCCACCGGCGAGTAATTCAGAGAAGGAGAGATTCAGTCAGTTCCGCATGGTTCATTTTAATTCCCATCATTCCAGAGAGCCAACGAAAGTAAAATACAGCCAGGCTTGCTTCAGCCAACAACTACACACCAGCAAAACAACCATATCTACACGCCTGCTTTCAGAACCGCCTCAGAGTCTCAGCACAGTATTCCATGAAACCCCCCGCTCTGATCTTAGAGTGAGGCCAGCAACAGGAAGATAAGCAGGGGAGATCACAAATGGCAAGTTCCTCTTATCTAACTGCATCTGTGTCAGAGGGCAACAGCTGAAATGATGATCAAAATCTCCATCAGCAAAAGATGCCTCGTCATTTTAACTTCATTCTGAATATGCATGAATGCTTGTGGAATCAGGTAGAAGCAAGCACAGGTCCCAGGTCTTGCCTTGACGTTTAGACCGTCTGTTGTGTTGTGCGCATTGGTCCACATTTTTGGCCCTATATCGCAGCTGTTATAATTGATAATACAAAAAGAACAATTGATTTAAAAAGTAAGAGACACTGCATTTTTGGAAATCCGATAAACATTTAGTTCTCAAGTTGATTCGAGTCAGCAGTCACATAAATAATAAGTAAATTTATCAGCTCCACATCAATTGTTATTGCCGGCTCAGGGCAGGCTGCACCAATCGGATGCTTACACTCTGACAGAAGAACAATTAGTTTGAGCCACAAATGTCTAGGTTACTTGCGTAACCCCGCATTCCCTCAATAGGGAACGGAGACGTTAGTCATGAAAAGACCGACTGAATGGGAGCTGTTCCCCATGGGAGATACGGACCAAACACTTTGACGGTCAAATTTATTTGCAGGCTTGGTGATTGATTAGCAATCAGCCGGGTATAAAGCTGGGCGTGACCTAGGCTCACTATGGGATTTTCCGAGGAACCGAACCCACTTACCTCTCAGCACCTCAGATTCCCGACTTCCAGGGCATAGCAAAAGGGTAACGTCTCCGTTCCCTGAATCGGTCCCAGAGACGTTAGTAGGGAAAAGACTGAATGGGAGCCTCTATAAAGCACCATGCCCGAAGTCCATCCAAACAGGCTGGCGCTAAGCTCGATCAAGGTTAGCTCCTAAGGCCTTAGTCACCTGAATGGGAACTCCTTCTGCCCAGGAACTATCATTGACGGGGAAGTCGTTCAACACTGAAAGCGTTAGCTGTCCTCGGTTCTGTGTCCCTCGACCCGTAGGGAGGGGTGCGCGGAGATTGCGTCGAGAATACCAGCGAGCCATTGTTCTGTGAGGTAAACCTTGGCAGAGACGGAAGGAATCGTTACACACCAAGGTGGAGGGGGGGGGGGGTGTTAAAGGGATGGGTTCAAACCAGCCACCTGGGAATGGAGCTGTACAGACAACAGCAAAGGGGAGCGCCCTGAAGGGATTCCCAGATCTGGACCCTAGTTCTGTTGGGGACAGCCCCAACTAAGAACCTAGCAGAACTGACTGCTCCACTCAGTCAGATTCCGCAGGGGGGAGGAAGAAGCTTTACACCCGCGCCGTCCCCTGAGGGAGACTGCCGCGAGTGGAATGAGCCCTCAGATGGAGAGGGCAGGGAATCTCACACGCCTGGTAAGCGGATGGCCGGATGGCCTCCACAGTCCAGTGGGCTGACCGTTGCTTGGAGACCGCGGAACCCAAACGCTGGCCTCCGAAACATACGAAGAGCTGCTGGGAGCTACGGAGCTCCTGGGTTCTGTCCAGGTAGACCCGGAGGGCTCTGACTGGGCATAGGAATCCCTAGGCTGGATCTGCCTCCTCCCAGGGCAGAGCTTGCAGGGTCACCACCTGGTCCCGGAAGGGGACTGATGAGATCTTGGGGATGAATTCGGGCCTGGGCCTGATCGTGACCAGTGAACACCAGGGCCGAATTCCAGGCAGGATTCTTCGGAGGAAGTGCCTGGAGATCTCCCACCCACTTAATTGAGGCCAGTGCGAGCAGGGGTGCGGTCTTCAATGAGAGGAGACATCCGCAGCCCAGAGAGGGCGACGGAGAGGTCCCAAGAGCGAACAGAGGCAGGACTGGGCAGTGCGAGATGCCTAGCCCCCTTGAAAAATCTCACCGTCAGTTCGTGGCTGCCTATTGATTTCCCTTCAACCCGGAGGTGGAAGGCGGAAATAGCGGTGGTGATGTAATTGTTTACATTTGTAATTTAAATTATATAGCATCTATTGCCTTTTGGTTCGAGACACAGTCCTTTATATATATATATATATATATATATATATATATATATATATATACATACATATATATAATTATGTTTTATTCCGTATACAGGTTGGTTGAATGAATGTTTAACTCAAGACAAGCTTGTGAAGGATGATTTATGGTGGAAAACCTTATACTCTGAAAACCTTTAAACGCTCGCAAAGATAATCCTTTTAAAATCCTAATCTGCTTTACGAGGCACTGGCACTTCTTAACGGTCACAATAACTGTAATTACCAATTAGTTTATCAGATGGTGTAATGGTTTGATGACTTTACAAGTGACACAATCTCCTTTACTGGTGACTTCTATTATGAAACCACAGAGATGTCCTCCAGTCTGCACTCAGGACAACACGGAAATGTGATTCTTTTTCTCCAAAAAAAAAAGTCTCTTTAATTTCTAGCCCAGGCTTGTTCCGAAAATGGGCTTAGATTTTCATTCTTAAAACTATTCACCTATTGGTTACTGATTTGCATATTCATGACATGTATGCAACGTTACTGTGTGACGCTCACGACAGAAGTGAGGGAGAAAAGAGAGGTTCATTACGAGTGACTTCTATACCGAGCGATTAACATCTTATTAAAGGGGCCGTATTATGTAAAATCAAAGTTTATGACATTCCACGCATCTTTTAGGGTCATTCTCTCATCAAAAATGTACCTCAAGTTTTATTCAGAATGTTTCCTACATGTTTGTGTAATCCTGGATTCCTTTTTTTTTTATATGTTTATTGGTTTTTCATTTCAAAAGATAGGACAGTAGAGGGAGACAGGAAGAAAGGGGGAGAGAGAATGGGGTGGGATGGGAAAGACGGCTGGCTCGGGACTCGAACCTGCGTCGCCCTGCGCACCCGTGCTTATGTGTCCTGCGCACCGTCCACTACACCATGGGCCAGGACTGTGCAGACCAAAAGAGACATCGCAGCTCGTCGCTTGAGCGGAGCCATCGCTTGTGGACGCACCACTGTTTAGTTACTTATCCATGAGTGGTTGACAAGCACTGTGACGTATGTCATCAACTACAAATCCGCTATTTTACTGCTTAAACTTTCGATTCGCATAATCACGGCAATCAATTTCCATGCATTATCAGTCATAAACGCAGAACAGCCTTTGCTTCTTTATATTGTGGTTTTGTATGTGTAAACCTGGAGATCATGGAGTTCACGAAATAAACCCCTCACGGGTCAGCACCGCGACTGGAATCTGATTTCAGTAGTCGAGGAATCATGTGGAAAATACATTCTATTCTATCCTATTGGAGGTCACTTCTCATTAGCATCAAGTTAAACGTTTTTTTTTCATTGCTCATCGCTGGCCACACCCACAAGCTGTCGCCAACAGTCGCTCGTGTTCTCATAGCCGGAAGTCAGTGGTCGAGCATGAATGGCATGGGATCGTATCTCTTTGCCGCTGCTCATTTCTTCTGCTCTGAACGAGGCTCTTAACCATGTACTCTTGCCTGTTTGTACTTTGAAACACTCTGTTCCTTTGATTCCCCAAGCTACCAGAGGTTTGCTTTTGACCCCCCCACCCCCACCCCCTCTTACTTACGTCTTACTAGCCAGGGTAAAACAATGATCGTTTCACGGATGAAAGTAGACATGGCAATATGCTAGACAAAACTGTTATTTGTAAAAAAAAAACGTGAAAAATTATTGACTGTGTTTACTTGCTTGCTTGCTTGTGTATTTTTATGCAGTCTGTATCGTAATCTATTAATCGCTGTGGGGAAGGCTGACTTGTCTGGAGGGGTACGTTCAAGGCTGTTCTAATCTAACGGAGAACATCATTTTCAGGAATACAATCCCTGGAGAATGCATCTGCTGTGGAGATAAACATTACAGTTCAAAGGAAGCAGGAACAGCAGTAAGCAGAACAGGCCACAGATCTAGCAGACAAAGAAGCCTCTGAATTCATTTTCTCTATCAGCTCGAAAATCTTTAATCAGACCTCGTAACAAACTGCTTTCTGTGTTTACTCCCGAACTGTAAGTCGCTTTAGATAAAAGCCTCTGCTAAATACAGAAATGTAAACAGAATCAAAGAGGACTTTATCCAGTGAAAGACCAGAGGTGCATCATGTAATTAAAATTTATCAATAGTCTCGAGAGAAAATGGCTAAAGGAGGAGACAATCGCAAACGCAGATATCTATATGACTTGGTAGTAGTGAACCTCTCGAAATAAGAGCTTTGTTGTGCAATTCTGCATAATAACTAAGTCGTTTTTTTTAATTCGTCATATAGAAAAACAGGCCACTCTCACCGGGTGGATGTCGATGAAGAGCCCGTGTTCCTCTTCACTTGGATTCAAACCATCAACAGTTTTCAGAAGCTCTGGATCGGCATTGTAGAAATGAGGCTGTGAGATGAACGAGGGAGAATCTGAGAAAGAAAACAGAACATTACGAGTCCAACTCTACCATATTTGTAGAGCAGGACATCCTGATTGTTCAAAATCTGTTTATTTGTCATTTCTGCCACACATTTCGGACTTACAGAGCACATGGCTTTCGAACTCCGGAGGCTTAAGATCGTGAAGAAAGATAAGCAGATAAACAAGAAAATTTGAGTTCTGAGACTTCCAGGGCACTGCTATTGTTCCGTCAGGGACAATCAAGGTCAATCAATCCGATCAAAGTCTCATAGTTAGGACTTAATCCATATCTACTGTGTTTCATTTCCTCATGTCATCATAGAAGCATCTGATATTACTGCGGGAAGCGATAAGGAGAGCAGGGTCGCGTTTGAAATGAAAGATAAATAATTAAAATGAATAATTTTCTGACTGCCTGAATGTGATTGGAAGTAAAAGTGTAAAAGAGGAGGATGACGTTGAGCATGAACTGACTGTATCTGCAGGTGCTGACATTAAGCAGCCCGGACTGTCGACAGGGACAGAAGCCTTCGTTCGGAGGATAATCCTGTCCGTTAGCAAACAGAGTCTTGGGAGAGACGTAACGGTACACTGGGATCCCTCGAGACATCAGCGAACGCTGATACACCAGCTCCATCGACCTGATGTGGAGCAGAGCGACATCAGGGAAGTCTCTGGCGCACTCGCTCTCTCTCTCTCTCTCTCTCTCTCTCTCTCTCTCTCTCTCTCTCTCTCTCTCTCTCTCTCTCTCTCTCCCTCTCTCTCTCCCCCCCTCTCTCTCTCCTCTCTCTCTCTCTCCCCCCTCTCTCTCCCCCCCTCTCTCTCTCCTCTCTCTCTCTCTCTCTCCCCCCCCTCTCTCTCTCCTCTCTCTCTCTCTCTCTCTCTCTCTCTCTCTCTCTCTCTCTCTCGCTCTCTCTCTCTCTCTCTCGCTCTCTCTCGCTCTCTCTCTCTCTCTCATAGTTTTGGGCCAGTTTGGGACCTGCAGGCATCTGGGCTGTAGAAGGGCATCGTGGTCTCTTTGGTCATGAACGGAGGCCACATCTGCCCCGCCGTCCCGTTGATCATGTTACACTGCCCGGTACTCCAGTAATCCACCTGCTCAGACACACTGTCACATCACTTCCCGCCTTCAGCCCACATCATGCAATGATCTCAGAGTAGCCTGTACTTCACGTGTCAAGACATAAAAATCCTCTCATACTTTTTTTTGGCCATTCCAGGTGTCCACCATGTGAACATTCCGGATGTCGTCTCGGCCGGTGAAGATGGTGAACAGTCCCGTGTTTGAGTTGTTAAACTAAAGACATACAAAGACAAATTTTAAACCAAAAGTAAATGGTGAAACGTGACTTTCACTTAGGGCTGGGCGACAAACCCATTTTTTTATTCATTAACCTGACTATGTTAAAACTAGAAAGGAAATCCATTTCAATGTAATATTGAAACGCTGTCCCCTGCGTTTCCATAAGAATCACCTTCTGCTTGCCATATATCAGTGGTTCTCAAACTTTTTTGGTCGCGCCCCCTTTAAACCTTTAAAAGAATCTGCCCCCCCCCCAGATGTAAAATAATAATTATTTAATAATTAATTAATAATTATTTTAATGTAAAACAAATGTAACTACTCCTTAATGTTAAATGACACATTTATATGACAATTTATTTATATATTGTATTATATATATACACAATATATAATAATATATGTACAATATATTATATTTTATATTAATATATTTATATTAATGTTAAATAACACCTATAAATAATGTGTCATTTAACATTAATGAGTAGTTAAATTTATTTTACATTAAAATAATTATTAATTATTATTTTTTGATTTTTGTCAGCTTATGAAAACCCACATAGCTCTATTAATGAAGGATCAAACTGTCCAAGTGAATAAAGAAAAATTGCATTTTTGTCATTTGTTTAGTGAAAAAAAACCCCACACAGACTGAAGACGATGCATATCGATCATCATCTTTTATCATCAGGCTCAAGAAACAGATCATGGATACACTATTAGCTGTGCCCATTTCACATCGTGAAATTTATTTTATCGTGAGAAACGTGTTGCGTGAGATCGCTCAAATGCGAGTCTTATGTTCAATGTGTGAGTAACGGCAGCTCTGCAGTTTCACTCGTGAGTATGGATGGATGCGAAGACATCGTTGCAGCTACCGTAGCCAAAGGCATTGTGGGAAATGTAGTTTTTTTTTGACACTTAAAACTTTTAAGCTGTCGCGGGCCACATTAAATTACACAGCATATCTGGCCCGCGGGCCTTGAGTTTGACACATGTGCTCTACTTCTTTGGCTGTTTATTTTTTTTGTTACCGTATTTTTCGGCTCATAAGACGCACTTTTTCTTCCCCAAAACTGAGGGGGAAAAGTTGGTGCGTCTTATCGAGCGAATGCAGAGCGCCGCGAAGTCCGTTCATGGCCCGTATGAGAGGCGTAAGAGCTCCGGAGCTAGGCCGAAGCCGTGGCCATATTTGTACAGCCGGCGCTGCGCGCTGACGTCATCGCCCATCTCTGCCATAGCGCGGTCGTAACGAAAACGGGGGAAAAACTACATTTCCCACAATGCCTTTGGCTTCCGCATCCATACTCACGAGCGAAAGTACAGAGCTCAGCTGCCGTTTCTCAAACATTAAACGTAATACTCTCGCATTTGAGTGATCTCTCACGCTACAAACACGATTTCTCACGCTAAAATACATTTCAAGATGTGAAATGGGCACAGCTAACAGTTTATCTGCGATGTTTGAGCCTGATGTGATGCTTGTGCCGCATAGCCTGTGGAAAAAGAAGGAGCTTCAAGACGAGCACATCATCCCAAACTCAAACCTTTATTTTTAGCCTCCTTCAGCGTCACAAAACGAAAGTAAACAATATGTAACAGGGTAGCGGTCCCAGGGGAAGAGCAGCGCGCAAACACTCGTCTCTCCCTCTCCTCGCACACACTCGTCTCTCCCTCTCCTCGCAGGCTCGCACACACTCGTCTCTCCCTCTCCTCGCAGGCTCGCACACACTCGTCTCTCCCTCTCCTCGCAGGCTCGCACACACTCGTCTCTCCCTCTACTCGCACACGCGCAGCTCTTAAAGGGCAACATACATACAAATACAATGTGGTACATAGACCTAGCAGTGGACGTTCCACTTACATTAAGGAGTAGTTACATTTATTTTACATTAAAATAATTATTTAATAATTGTTAAATAATTATTATTTTACATATGAGGGTGCTCAGGTTCTTTTAAAGGTTTAAAGGGGGGCTCGACTAAAAAAGTTTGAGAACCACTATATTATTACTAATGTGGGGGCAATCTTACTAGCTATTATTAGTAATGTAGTGACAATGTTACTGGCTATTATTAGTAATGTAGTGACAATGTTACTGGCTATTATTAGTAATGTAGTGACAATGTTACTAGCTATTATTAGTAATGTAGTGACAATGTTACTGGCTATTATTAGTAATGTAGTGACAATGTTACTAGCTATTATTAGTAATGTAGTGACAATGTTACTGGCTATTATTAGTAATGTAGTGACAATGTTACTGGCTATTATTAGTAATGTAGTGACAATGTTACTGGCTATTATTAGTAATGTAGTGACAATGTTACTGGCTATTATTAGTAATGTAGTGACAATGTTACTGGCTATTATTAGTAATGTAGTGACAATGTTACTAGCTATTATTAGTAATGTAGTGACAATGTTACTGGCTATTATTAGTAATGTAGTGACAATGTTACTAGCTATTATAGTAATGTAGTGACAATGTTACTGGCTATTATTAGTAATGTAGTGACAATGTTACTGGCTATTACAGTATTACTAATGTGGGGGCAATGTTGCACTGGAACAGTGATGGTGATAACGAATGGTGGACTTTAGAGTGATGAGTGGGGGCAAAGAAAAACATTACAGCCTTTTTTTTGTTACTTTTACTGTTTACTGTCTGTTCATGTTACATGTTTGGCTGTTAACTTTTACACAGTTGATATAAAATATTTTTTCTAGATCTTCCTCATTTAAAATTGCGTCTTATGTGCCGGTGCGTCTTATGAGCCGAAAAATACGGTATTTTCTTCTCATCCGCTGATGATCTGCGCCCCCCATGCAGGGCCTGTGTGCCCCCCCTGCCGGGCGCACCCCCCACTTTGAGAACCACTGCCATATATTAAGATACACAAGCAGCGGCAACAGTTTTAACAGAGCGTCTCGACACGGATTCATGTCGGCCCGCGGCACCGGTGTCGTGCTCCTGTGTTCCCCGTTAGATCTACCAGCTCATCACTAGCATTGAACGAATGATTACAACGAAATCACGAATTGTAAGTACTGTAATAGAGCTCCAAAGCAATAATCTTTGTTTTGATATATCTTTCTATTAAAAAACTGCTATTTCAAATAAAAGCTTGTTTCTGCAAAATACGCATCACAAAATATTACACTCCATTGCAACTGGTCCACTTATGTGGATTCAACATAATAAAATAATGTTATCTTAAATAAAATGGTTGTGAACAAAAAACATCTGGGTTTCCCCCACAATACCAAAAACATCTGGTTAGGTTAATAGAATAATCTAAATTCCCCTTAGGTCTGAATGTGTCAGTGAAAGTTGCCCTGCAATGGACTGGCGACCTGTCAAGGGTGTACCCCCGCCTCTCGCCCAATGTGCACTGGAGATAGGCACCGGTAGACCCCCATAACCCCAAAAAGGATTAAGTGGGTTGGAAAAGGAATGAATGAATGGTTACTAATTTCATTCTCAACAGCAGATTGTACAACAATAATTTTTATAAAGATCTGAAAATTGTATTTGCATAATTTTTATTATTATGGCTCAATTGCTTCCACAGAAATCACTGTATTGCCACCAAATTCAGGTCGCACATCACCATTCTAATGCTTAACCTACTACACACTAAATTTGAAAATTTTACATTTGCATAAATTATTTTTATATTAAATTACAGCTCAAGCTCTGGTTCGTTTGCCTCAGGTCTCTCAAACATGGAAAACCTGAATAATGTAATGGTAAAAAAGTAATACCTCAGAGAAGAGTCCAAATTTGCCACTGGAGGGCATCAGACCAGGCAGGAACTTGTTGAGGAAGTCCACCAGCTTGCTCTCATAGCCCCACATGAGCTCCCCAACAGGTTTGGTGATGAATGCTCCCTCGTTGAAGCTCTTGAAGGTGGAGCTGACCAGAACACGGACCGCGAGCGGAGCGTTCTCCATCATCACTGATGCTCCCTGAAACCAACATGAGAGCTAGCCCGCCATACGGAGACTTTTCCTTCGTTTATTCACCGCCTTGTCCGATTCCAAGCTTGAAACCTAGCTCCCGCCTTCCACCTGCTCCATTCTGTCCAATCTTTAAAGTACAGTTTTCTTTTTACCATTCAACCTCTGTTTGCTCCACTTCGTTTATCATTTCACCTGATATTTTGCCTAGTTGTTACGCATACTTGCTTCTTTGGGTCCAATGCTGGGTGGTTTTAGATTAATTTGATGTGCGTCGTAAACCGCATGTTTCTGGGATTGTGGGGGAAACCGGAGGAAGCCCGGAGGAAACCCACACAAGCACGGGGAGAACATGTAAACTCCTTCCAGGAAGGTCACAGGTGAGCCTAGAACCAGCAACCTTCTAACTGGAAGGCCACATTGCTACCCACTGCGACACCACTTTATGTGGTTTTCAATATTTGTTTCCGCCTGCATTGTTCAGTAATTTTAACAATTCTTGCTTAAATTGTTTTGCAGTTTCATTATACAGACCCCAAATCAGTGCCATCCTAGAGGTGAAAAGAAGGGATAATGGTTTGAAGTACTAGACCTGTGATGTGGCACAAAACATTACGGCACAAAAAGAGCTTGGAACGGTGTATGAGGTTTACCAGAGGTTCATCTGTTTTTTTAAATACAATTATCACGTTGTTTTGAACTTGTCTTTGCCTTTTGGTGTGTAATGAATTTTTTATTTGTACATTTTTTTCACGTGTTACCCAAGTGTACAGCACTTTCAAAATAATGCACTCTCGTCTGTGTTTTTGAGAACGTGTGTTACATGAAAATGACGCTGTGTTTTCGGGTGAACGTGATCCAGACACATGTGGACAGCTCCTCGACTAAGGAACTATACACTTGTTAATTACGTTCTTACCAGCACTAGCATGTTTGGGATGGTAACCACATCAGACTCGTTTCCCACAGACATGCTCTCCTCAAAAAAATACTGACGATACTCTTTATAAGACACTGTAGCGTTCTCGTGGAACGTGATGTTGTCCTTCCAGCGGTTCTCCCTGTGCAGACACACAAATGAATGAATGAATGAATGAATGAATGAATGAATGAAAACATAGGAGAGAGCATGACGGAATGCTTCTGGATGCATGGACGATTAACGTCAATGCTCCTGAAGATTAACATGTACTACAGTAATAACAAGCAAGTGCAAGAGCAGAGACATGAAGTATCTGAGCAGCTGATGCACTCAGACGGGTTAAAGTTCAACTGACCCCATGCACTGTCCAAAGATAAGCCGGCTGTGTTTAATTTTGGATACAAAGAGCAGAAGACGACCATTCCAGAGACGATAAAGGAGAGACGAAGGACCTTTCCTGGTTCCTCTCCACTCACAGAATAACAAAGGGACACAAGACCAAAAATGCCAACTGTATTCTTAAACGAATGGTGGTACAGGAAGGAGACGCGTCTGACTCAGCAGAACATGGAAAAAGGATTGTGAAATAAAGCCTTGTGATAGGCCCCGGTCACAGACCAAGGCTTATCTCTGAGAATATGAACAGTGAAAACAGCACATGTTAAGAAGAAATTGTTATTTTATTAAATGAACTACCATTATAAAATGTTAGGGGTGGGGTCTAAGCACACGAGGCAATCACAGACTTTTGCTAAAACCTCCGCAGCTCAGTTCCATCTGCGATGCTCAATAAGAGTTTAAATCACAGCTGAGCACTTCTGTGGTGAGACTCTGGAACATCTTGCGCTTGTTTAGAGACTGTGACGAGAATCCCAGCTGCTATCTGAGAAAGATCACTTAGTTGTAGAGCAGACCAACACTCATTCTTTTAAGAATTACCAAATTTCAGCCGTATGCATAATAGTCGGAGCCGGACATGCTGCTATGTGTACTGGAGCTCGAGAGACTTCACTTGCATTCGAAGGGCATTACGAATTTATGCTGAATTCAAAATGCAGGATTTTCAGAGTAGTCTTGTTACAGATCTTTTCACACTGCATGACTGTCTGGGGCAGCATTCAGTCACTGCTGTATTGATGCTGCATGAGATCGGCGACAGGGAAGAATCACAGCTCCTCAAACAACGTCTCCCAACCAAACACTCATGAGAAGCGACTTGAAAACAGCGCAATTGCCAGACCAGAGGGCAAGACTTTATGACTATTAAGAAAAGTGAGAGCGTGCAAGTTTTTCTCTCATTTCATGGCTACAGACAGACCGACAGAGAAAAAGCCCCCTTTGAATCTCCTTTATTTGGCCATTTCAGACAAAATTTAAATAATAATTTATAATTTGAAAATGGAGTAAGTATTGTCCTCAACTCACTTCCTCAAAAATTTTAATCATGACTTCTTTGATATTAAACATTTCTGTGCGAAAACCTCATAACTTGGTATGTTTTTCTAAATCATCATGCAGCGGAGGGCATCGCTCCTCAAATCTTTCAAAATATTTAAATAAATTCTCTAAAACGGTAAAATTTAACTTGAGAGACTTTTTGATACTAACGTCCTTGTGTTCTACTGATATTTACAAGAATTACCACCAACAAAGATGTGTATTTTGTCACAGTTGTGAACAGATTTGTGTTGTTTCTTAACCGCATCATTGGTGACTCTCTCAGATCTCGTCTTTGGTAGCTCATACAGTGAGCGCCGATTCTTCCATGATTCTGTGATTTCTCAAAACCTGCCAGCGACTACATTGAATCAATGTGTCCTCATCAAATACCTTCGGAGAAATATTTCAAGCGCTCACAAACAACAAGAGCTGTAATGCGGTGGAACAGAGAGAGGCTGGCGTCCCTCACCTATAGACGTATGGCCCTTGCTCCATCACCACAGGCTTTTCTCCCTTCAGTATTTCATCCGGATTGACGATGTGAAGAAAATAGACCGACATGAAGAAGGGAACTGGAATATCCTTCCACATGGTGTAGGAGAGATCGTTCTTTGGGTTGATCTCCACATTCTAAGGAAACAAAGAACTTTATTTCGCACACACTTTATTTTCTTACTACCGAATAGAACCATGTTTTATTTCAGCCGCCACACGTTGTATCATTTTGTTGTTTTTTGTTAAGGTGGACCTAAAGAGGCCATGAAAAGAAAATTTTTTGCGAATCATAAAATATTATAATACTAAATAGAAAGGAACTGTTAGACCCATACGAAATTTTGATTTCTATTGTTGTTTTCTATAAATGAAATCAACATTTATTGAGTTTCTCTGGTTTAGTTGTTCTTTTTAAATGTCATTATTTAATGCATAAGGATAAAAAAATTATTTTACTTATGGCATTTATTACTTCTAAAATTGAAACTTTGAGGCTTAGTGCGGATTACAGAAAATACCACTTTATCTTTAGCATATAAAAAACTGTAAATATTAGATCACAATGATTTCTGTGAACTAATTTGTCAGATACATTGGTTTAAATCTTTCTAGTCTATAACGCAATAGTACTGAAAACAAATGGGCTGGTGGCGCTGCTTACCGCAAGAACCCCTCGCATTGGCACAAAAACGCAATTAGATTGATGAAGCAAACAACGGATTGTGTAACTTAAATTTTAACTCACCTTCACAATTTGATCGTCTATTATAATCGGTCCAACAAACACCAGAACGGTCCCGAACAAGACCCCTAAAGCCCCCAGAACCAAAAACACCAGCGATAATGTAGATTTGGTGGCTGCCATTCTTATTATTTCTCTCTCTCTCTCTTTAGCCAAAAACCTGAAAAGAAACAAAACAAGGTTTTGTAGAAAACGCGCGCCCGGCTGACAGATTAGACTCGACCGCTGAACAAACAGTCGCCTAATGTACTTTTATAAGAAATAAAGTCATAAAACGGAGGTGATTAGTGCTCTTAGGGCTTTTACGAGAGTGTCCGCGACAGCTTTGAGTGATGTTAAAGTCCGTCGCACTGATCCAGCAAGTTTTATTGCGATTTCGAAGGACTATCACCATGTTTACGACTAGCAAAGCGCCTTCTGTTAGCCCGCGGAATGCTGGGAATTGTAGTTTTCCCCATTGGGATCGCGACTTATCCAATCCTGACCTTGAACAAATAGTCATGACTTAAAAAGCTTCATCTTACTTTGAGTCAAAATACATGCCCAATACACAGATACTTTTAAAAAAAAGTATGGTGATATGGTGATGAAAGTATGTGATGGCAAAGCATGTCTAGCAGTAAGAGTACAGGTATTTAACTAGAAAGAGTTCAGTATTTGATACAATGAAGAAATTCAATTTAAACATGTTCTCCTCTTTTCAAACATATATAGCTTTCCATATAGTGTTGTAAACCACACGGTTCAGAGATGTCATCAATTTCATCTCTATCTGAACATCCGATTAGTTGAACAATACAAAATACAACAATTTCCACATCAACTAACATTTCACTATATAATCAGTTGATATTACTTTGTTGAAAGAATGGTTGCATTTTCTCTGACGAAGCAGATGGAGTCTGAGCTGCTGATCAATAATCAAAAGGAACTTGATAAGTGGCACTTTATCTTTATTGAATAACTACTCTCCACTGATAAACTCAGCTGTATCTGGAGCTTCATTCCCTGGATATCTAATCTACAGCCTGACACAGACGTCTCTATGAAGTCATGATGTAGCACTCTGCATTCACATTCAAACCCCACATGCCTTCAGACACTTCTTATGAAAGCATCTGTTGTAGAAACCAGTATCTATGGTGGACGTATGTAAACTTTAATGAATGATCAAATCAAAGTTACTCGAGCTGGTCTGCTCAGTTTGAAAGATGTATTGAGAGTTCAGTCTTATTTGTATGTATGATCTTTTTACATCTTTTAAAGGATCAGTGACACTTCGTTTTTGGAATACTTTTATAAATAAAAAAGAAATTAATCACATAATATGTATTTTGAACCAAGACACTGTGGCTGCTTTAGCGAATCAAAAGCAAGAGGTGGATTAAATATTTCTCATTTAATCACGCTTAATGAATCTGGGAACTTACACGTTAAACAAGAAATATGCACTCCATACTTACCACAAATCATAAACCAAGTCTGGCAACCAAATATCTGTCCACTTTAGTGTTCAGCCAAAACAGCTATAAGGCATATAACAGTACTCTTGTTAAAATCTAATTTTGATGCCATTAGTTCCCCAACCATGAAACAGGGAGGGCACTTAGTCTCCCCAAAACTGCCACCTGGCCCCCATGAAAAGTTAATTGAAAAGTTAAAGGTGACATTTTTTAACAATATGTTGTTCACATTGGTCTAATTGTAGAATCCGATCTGAACTGCTTGCTCTGTGCTGTGAGAGAAGTGGATGGTTAGAAGGTTTTCACTGAAGTAAAGCCTCAACAGAGCTTCATGTTTCCAGGGAGCCGCCGGCAGAAACAAGTAAATGAACAATTTAAATCTTTGTTGTGACCGTGTTCAGTGATGACCCACAAGGTTAGTAAACTATTAAATTATCAAAGAAGTAATGTATTGATTTAATATCCTATAAAACCATTGGAGAAAATTTTCAAAAAATAAAAATAAAAATAATACATAAATTGATTCGAACCGCCGTTATGAATCTAACCATGTCATGACATCAGTGTTCGTACCAAGTGTGTCTCACACGACTGATGCACACGTATAACATCATTAAATCTGTGTGTTGAAGCAATCCGTGTGAAAACAAACGTAGGTTATGGTGTCCAGCAAGGGTGTCCATGTCTCTGAGGCCCTTTAACATGAGAGAGAGAGAGAGAGAGAGAGAGAGAGAGAGAGAGAGAGAGAGAGAGAGAGAGAGAGTTAACTGAATGAACTAAAGGCGAAAGCAACAAAAGCTTTCTACGCCATCAAAAAACTCTTTAGAAAAAATTCCCGTCTGTAATCAAACCTATTTTGGAGTATTTTTGCTTTATACGACAGTGGAGTTTGGGTCCCTCTTCTGCAATCTACAAAAATACGATTAAACAGTTCTGAAGACACATCCTGAGCAAAATACTGTGTGATCCCTGACATTAAGAAACCACTGTTATCATTTCAAAGACCCCTGGCATCATGAGATGATCACCCAGAAGAGTGAGATGGTCCAGAGGATTCAAACACTGATGACCCCCAAGCTTCAGGACACTTGACCAGACTCAGATAATCTGGCCCACCCAGATCATCAAAATTCTTAATCAGGGGTTAATAATCAGTGTTTATTTATTGATAGATCATTGGATTTATCTTTTTGTGTGTTTCATTTTGTATATCACTTTTTACATTTATTCATTCATCTTCATCTCCAGCGCACTTCAGGAGAACACCCTGGACAGGACGCCAGTCCATCACAGGATGACCCACATTGATACCTAATTTAGAATTAGGTTTATTCAATTAATCTGATGCACAGGGAGGAAACATGCAAACTCCTTCCAGGAAGGTCACCGGCGAGCTTTGAACCGACAACCTTCTACCTGGAACACCCATGGTATAAAGAGTAAAATATCGTACTCAAGTAAATGTAATTGCCAAAAAAGGTAAATAAAGTAGAGTAAAATTTTCTGGTCGAAATACGACTGAAAGTATGAGTAAAAAGTAGCTCTTCTAAAATTACACAAGAGTAGAGTGTTAACACTGATAAATTATTTCACCTTATATCCCACAGATTAAAATTGAAGCTCAAATTAGAGCCATTTTCTTAAGGGTATACAGATAGAAAGAGCTAAAGGTAAAGCCAACAAAATCGTGGATTTCCTTTTACGATGAATGCGAATCATATTTCTATTCAAACAGCCTTTTAGCTTGTTGCGTTCAATACGAGGACAAGATGTCTCGGTAGATTATAGAAAGCTAAACTGTTCGTGAACGTGTGAAGTTTCTCAGTTATTTAGTCATTGTCAAGTGAGCTGCCTTTGTGTTTAAAGTTGCGTCAATACTTTCGGTTTTACCAGGGACGTCACTAGGGTGGACCGATAGGGGGGGCTTAGCCCCTGGAGGGCTTCTCGTACATTGCATGCGGTGAAATTCTCATTCCTTCTCTTACCATAGGTAAATGTTCAGATTAAGCAACAATCGCTGCTATCAACGTGCAATCGCTGACCGTGTGTACACCCTGTGTTCACTGCTGTTTACTGCTGCTGCCTCCACACTGTTGTGTTGGTCCAGCTGCTTATGCGGCCGCCTACCATGTCACGCTTGACGCATGCTAATGAGGCATGATGGGAATCATAACGATAATAATTTTGAAAGAGAACTTCAGTTTAACTCGCTTTCTTGCTGGGTCGTGTTTGCTACATGTATGCACTTATTTAAAATATATTTTAAAAATCAAGATAATATTAACAAATAAAATGTCGCCCCAAATTATAGGGGGGGCTTTGGGATATTTTAGGGAGGCTGAAGCCCCCCTAAATTAGGGCTAACAACGTCACTGGGTTTTACGGTAATTTTATCTCCGTCAAACGCTGTCTGCTGGAGACAGAGGTTGATCGAATACAATTAAATCCCATCATCATTTGAACACAAAGACAAACCTCTAAAATAGTAGACTATGAGATCGTTATTCCATAGACCACAGCTACGTAAGACTTGACATTCACCTTTGCATTTTTCAATTAATTGTTCATTGTTTCCGAAAAAAAAAACTTTTTTAAATGCGTCTAGTCTACAAAATTGTGCTACTAAATATTTCAATTTAATTAACCACATTTAAACATAAATTCAAAAATCTTAATTGGTAGTCAGCATAAGACCAATGAGTTGTTTACACTTTGCCTCAAAGAATAAACAGGGTCATACAGTTGCAGATCAGATTGTTGGCGATAACGTTTCAATTTTTTTCTAAGTATTATAACGTATATTTAAAGTGTTTCTTGAGACCCCCACAAGGGAAACAATGAACTGTAAACCCATAATCACTCCACGATACCTTTGTGAACACAAGTTTTTTGTTTTTTTGCAATGACGGCAAAATTTTTCTAAAACGTCAACACCATAGCTTACCTCCCAAACTGTAACTTGTGCAGCATTGATGCAGAAAAGGTCTGTGCTTAGTCAGCTTTGTATCCATCCAACCATGAGCACAATAAAAACCTGAATAATGGAGTGGAGCAAAAAAAAAAAAAACCCAACTAAACCTTTAATGCAGCACAAAGATTGTGCCAATAGATTATAAAGATAATGCAATGAATTCTTCAAGCTAAACAACTCAATGATTTACGAAGTGGTTCTGCACAAGGATGCTATGCGTAGGCTCAATGAAAAAGTATCTGGCTGTAATTTACCAAATACAGACAAAAATACATCAGACGCATGAATCAGGAATGCTGGAAATTTATTGAATGTTTGAGCAACAAGAGAATGAGACTTGGTCTGATATTATCAAGACTTAATTAATCAAATGCGGATTAAACACCACCACCACGGAGGCGGAGCACCAGATGGAGAGTGGACTCCTTCTGGATGTTGTAGTCTGAGAGAGTGCGTCCATCTTCTAGCTGCTTTCCAGCAAAGATCAGACGCTGCTGGTCAGGAGGAATGCCTTCTTTGTCCTGAATCTTAGCCTTGACGTTCTCAATGGTGTCACTTGGTTCCACCTCGAGGGTGATGGTCTTTCCAGTGAGGGTTTTGACAAAGATCTGCATGCCTCCTCTTAGACGGAGCACCAGATGGAGAGTGGACTCCTTCTGGATGTTGTAGTCAGACAGAGTGCGTCCATCTTCTAGCTGCTTTCCAGCAAAGATCAGACGCTGCTGGTCAGGAGGAATGCCTTCTTTGTCCTGAATCTTAGCCTTGACGTTCTCAATGGTGTCACTTGGTTCCACCTCAAGGGTGATGGTCTTTCCAGTGAGAGTTTTGACAAAGATCTGCATACCTCCTCTCAGACGGAGCACCAGATGGAGAGTGGACTCCTTCTGGATATTGTAGTCAGACAGAGTGCGTCCATCTTCTAGCTGCTTTCCAGCAAAGATCAGACGCTGCTGGTCAGGAGGAATGCCTTCTTTGTCCTGAATCTTAGCCTTGACGTTCTCAATGGTGTCACTTGGTTCCACCTCAAGGGTGATGGTCTTTCCAGTGAGAGTTTTGACAAAGATCTGCATACCTCCTCTCAGACGGAGCACCAGATGGAGAGTGGACTCCTTCTGGATATTGTAGTCAGACAGAGTGCGTCCATCTTCTAGCTGCTTTCCAGCAAAGATCAGCCGCTGCTGGTCAGGAGGAATGCCTTCTTTGTCCTGAATCTTAGCCTTGACGTTCTCAATGGTGTCACTTGGTTCCACCTCGAGGGTGATGGTCTTTCCAGTGAGGGTTTTGACAAAGATCTGCATACCTCCTCTCAGACGGAGCACCAGATGGAGAGTGGACTCCTTCTGGATGTTGTAGTCAGACAGAGTGCGTCCATCTTCTAGCTGCTTTCCAGCAAAGATCAGACGCTGCTGGTCAGGAGGAATGCCTTCTTTGTCCTGGATCTTGGCCTTGACGTTCTCGATGGTGTCACTTGGTTCCACCTCGAGGGTGATTGTCTTTCCAGTCAGCGTCTTCACAAAGATCTGCATTTTTATGCTAGAAGAAAGAATTTAGAGAAATATTTAGAGAAAACAATAATAAATTCACTAAGGCTAATACACAAATGAGATTTAACTTAAAATCAGCCCCCCCCCCCCTAAAATTTTTTTAAAAAGCAAATGTTACGTATAAAAATGAATTTAATTTCCTTAAAGTAATCCAAAACAGAATTTAAAAGCCCTAGAAAAAAAAAGTCAATAAAAACTTTTATGTTTGGAATATTTTGGTTGAATTTATCAACATCATTGGCGTTCATTGTGTTTGAAATCAAAAGTGATGAAACCTCAGCGGAAATTAGAAGAGCATTCATCCAACATTGAATGTTTGTTTTTGAAAGAAGCCCCACTGATACTTTAGCTGGTGTTTTCTGGGGTGTCATTTTGGATACACGATTCACTCTCAAAAGTATGAAAACAAAATGGCGTCATTTAACGTTTACGCCAGCGCCAATACGTCCGATCAACAACGTTAAAACAAATAGTAAAAGCTTATAGTAAACACGTAGATAAAGTTCTAATTTATTTTAAATAAATCGGTAGGGTAATAACGTTAGCATTGTGATCAGTGATAATTCAGCCGGTTTCCTTCGCGCTAACGCTGTAGTACCAAATGTTTTGTTTCAAAACAGTCACTTTCCGAAAAGGATACAAAATTAACGTTGATGCCTGGGGGTTTTCTCGGTTCTCCACAGTAAAATTACTAAAGTTGAATTCATGGGGGTTTAACACGGGGAACAAAGTGGGATGTTAGCATTAAAGCTAAGATTGCGAACAACACCATTATGTTATCGAAAAAATACGAACTGGATACGGCTATTATACGAATAATCAGACATTACGTCGACTAACGTTAATAATGTGAGTAAAAGACACATGTGGCGTAGTCGGTGTTCGCTTAACTCCATACTTACAAACAAATGTTCTTTTCTGGAATGGAGCGGGGTGCGTAGAGTCTTCTTCCGTTTTGATCCGCGAGTAAAATGACTCAAAGCAAACAGAGCTGGCTTTTGTAAAGAGATCCACGTATCCTTTCGCCGTTACACCCAACGCACTATATAACCCACCGCAGACAATGTATTTTATAGTACGTTTCGATTCAAACTTTACAAAGTCTTCATTTTTAAACGTATATTTGTAATTAATGTAAATCAGTGATTAGGTTGCGGTAAAGGTGAAATATTTGTGTGTTCGTGAGAGTTTGAGGAGGCGCGGAGTGATATGAGACAGTGTCATGAGTTAACTGAGCTAATATTTAGATAAAACCATTGACAAGCAATTCTGCATGTTAAACTCAAAATTTGATGTCTACGTTACACATTTATTACATTTTTGAATGATGGGTATTCATTTTTTGCATGAACACCATTGTTTTGTTATTTAGGTCAAAAAATGTTCTGAGACAACAGAGTCCAGTGACTGATTATTCAACGCCTTACAGTAGGTCACACTTCGATGTTAAATGTACACATTTAAAGATATGTTGGCTCTTTGTACAACTTTGTGGAGTGATGACAACAGAGACAATTTTTTACAACTATCATACAGAGCCTGGAGCTATATCAAATGAGTCACAATTATTTTTTTTTTATTGATTATAGCTTTTAAAAATGTTTATCCTATCCGACCATGCTGTTACAAAAAAGCATTAAAGGTCCCCAAAAATGCTAAAAATCTAAAGTAACAGGTTTTATGCACACACTCGTGTCCACTTGAGGTAAGCCAGCTCAATCACTTCCTCAGTTTCTATAGAGTTATGTCATATTTAATTCACTTTTGTATCACTCATTCCATGATCTACAAATATTACGTATCATATATTTGGTGCTCCCTAAGTTCCTACCCAGCCTCCAAGGCTGCATAAAACCCTTGGTAAACGGGACAATAGCTGTGTCCCAATCCAGGTTCTAAAAGCCTCCGGAGGGTCCTTCCTACCCAGCCTTTAAGGCTACGGCTTGGGAGGAACCTCAGAAGGCTGCAAAACCCCTTGGTAAACGGGACGGTCTAGCCTCGTATTCTTCTGTTCGCAGGGGTTGGCAACCCAAAATGTTGAAAGAGCCATATTGGTCCAAAAAAAAACAAAGAGAAAATATGCCTGGAGCTGCAAAAAATGAAAAGCCTCAAAGAAGCCTTATAATGAAGGCAACACATGCTTTATGTATCTATATTAGCCTACTATCATCAAAATCGACTACAAATACATAATGAGCCTTCATGTTTAAATGTTTATTTTCCCTGCAGCGCATCCTGTAGAGCAGGGGTGTCAAACTCATTTTCACAGAGGGCCACATTAGCATAATGTCTTATGAAAACCCACATAACTCCATTAATGAAGGATCAAACTGTTGTTACCGAATGAATACATTATCCCGTTAATATTTAAGACTCAAGAGACGGGATTGTATGAACAGAAAGGAAACATGTTCATTAATGCATTAGGATAATCAGAAAAGCATTTCAGTCACCTCTTGGCCGGGAGGCACTTTGCGCAGCTTTCAGGCCTGTCCGTGTTAGATGGTCCAGATCCCCGAAAGAGACCCTTTGAAAAGGGGAGACGGTCTATATAGGGTTCCTCACAGGAAACACGTCATTTCACGAGTCACAGAGATATACCAGCACATATTTTAGCGGAACTAAAATTTGAAATAGCGGATGACTATTTCAGAGCAAGTCATCAAATTAAACTCAGGTTATTACAAAAAATGTAAATAGTTAATTATGATGTGTGTTTTGTCAATTCTCAATAAAGTTGAAAATAATTGTTTGTTGATTAATGTTTTACATTTTTGTAGCGGGTAGATCACTTTTATCACTACTTGGTCATTTTAAAGGTAGCTTGCAAGCTGAAAAAGTGTGAGCACCCCTGGTTTAGATCAGTGTTTCTTAACCATGGGGCCGCAGCCCAATCTTGGTCTGCGAGCGCCAACTAGTGGCCCGCGAAAAAAAATCTGTTCTGAACCTGTGGGCCGCAAGGGTGGCGGGACCTGAATGGCGCTTCCTAGCACTTGGTAGCAGTGAGGCGTCAGTCAGGCGTTGTGTTATGCGACAATAGAGCCTCAGCCAAATTAGCATGTGGCTCTTTGCCTTATTTCATTTTAGTTTTTTTTTTACCTTTTAAACCACACTCAAATCCATCAGAGGACATTAAAAACAAATAATAAATTATATTAATAATAAAATTAATTTGGAAGATTGGGTGTACTCCTTGCGAGCGTCAATGATTGCTGATGCACCACGTCTCGCGCTGCTGCAGTTTCCCGGGGAAACGCTGGGAGATCCAATTGATGGTAAGATGTACCAATGTTCTCTCTGTTAATAACGTTAACTTTTTAACGGTCTATTTCAGTCAAAACTTACGTTATGGGGATATTGTTGTTTTGGTTCAGTTGAGTTTAGCCGGCTTCAGCGTTACGTTCTTGCTATACTCGCTCCAATACGGAGTTTAATAAAAGAGCCGTTGGACAGCCACACGACCACGTTGTTTCTTGGAGTCTTACTAAGACCAAAGCTTGCAGCAGACTCAGAGCATTTCTAGAGGCTACCATAAGAGTGAGCCGTTCCCCCATTTCACCCAGACTGGATTTGATCATGTCTAAGAGACAGGCCCAAGTCTCTCATTAAGAGGTTAACATGAAATGTGATTTCATGACTGATTTCATGAAAACAGACTGTTGTTAATTTGTCGCAGATTTGGAGAGAGACATATGGTACAAAAGTTAAGACTACTTTATCACAGCTTCACAAAATTTACACCATTCTCTTCCTTAAAATCTTGTGATTATAACAGTACAGGATTTTAATATGTCTTGTCCTTCTTTCGTAATCCTTATTTGTTTGGAGGTATCAAAATCTCAGAAATGAGCAGTTGCACAGAATCAAATGAAGGCTATTTCTAGCTCACCTTAATTTTTTTATTTCTAATCACACCTTCACAAAATTTACAGCATTCTCTTCGTTAGGGTCTTCTGCTTCTGACAAAGGAAGAATCGTTTTGATATGTCTTACCGTTCTTTCATAATCTTTATTTGTTTGAGGCATGATAATCGGATTCTCTCCAGCAGATTTCAAAATCTGGCCGTTTGAAGCAGGTACAGCTGCCATCGTTTGAAAATCTGGCAGTTGATAGTCCAGGTGCAGCTTATTACTAATTAATAATTTGTCAGAATGTTGCCAGCAAACAAATAAAATAACTCTGACACCACAGTCCTTTAATTTGTTGACATTTATTCAAATAAATAACAAAGAAAATAAAGATTTACTTATTCACATTTAAAGTACACAGAAAAAAAAGTAAGAAACAGTGGGTTTCTCTCAGGGGAAAAATTCTCACCCTCACCACTAGCAGTCAGTATGACGCCTTGGAACACTGTCAACAACGTCAACAACAGTCACTACTAAATTACGGTGTCAGTTACCGAGTCTAGCAATTCTTTCTTATGAAAACCCTAATCCAATAGGTTCTAAATAATATAGTGTAGTGGCCTCTTTAAATGAACAAAATCTAACAAGAACAATAAACTACATAAAACACGGTAGTGGCATTCCTATGAACACAAAATCACACACTAAATATCCATCCTTTACACATGGAAAACATGTTCTTGCATTACGTACGCATCGGGAAACAATAACACAATAAACATGAAACTTTCATGTGTTAAGATACTTCAGGAGCTCATAATCACTCACCCTTATTGCAACCATGCACTCTCGGAAATATCACGTGATTAGAACGCTCTTGGGTTTATCTCGGAAACCTAACATTCCGAAGTACAAATTTTGCATTCAGAAAAGGATGTCAGCTCTCTTTAACTCATAATTGTATGAGGACTACTGTTTTACTCACACTACTGTTGTTTCTTAACCCGATGACTGCAGATTCACACTGTTCCTCGTGCTAACTTTCTCTGCTCACCTTCCGGATTATTTCCTAATTACGTGATGACGTAAACCGCAGGTTCACAGACTACAAATAGTCATCACTTGGTTACATTCTCCCCTGCCTAGCAGTCAACGTCCTCGGTGACATTATAGGAATTTCTCAGTTCCTTCACTGCTTCCCTGAAGAACACTGTTCCTAGATGTAAAATCATTTGGGACACTTCATTGTGATTCAAAACAGACTTCGGCTCATGATGGGGATTAGAATGCTTTCCTAAATTACTTCTTGCACTTTGTCTGGGTGCAGGCAAACTTTGAGTCCTAACATCCTCTTTAGGCTCCTCGTTTTCTTCCCTAATCTTCACATTAGGCTCCTGAGACACTTTTAGCATTTCCCTCTCCTCTTCACTTTCAGGTTCACTCCTGACTGAATCAGTTTCTTCCCTGGGTTCAAGACATTCCAGGAAGAATTCACCATCTTCATCTCTATCCTCTTGCACTTCCGCAAGTAGAGGTTTCTCTTTTTGCACTTGCAATTTAGCTTTTCCCTTGCCACTCACTGGAGATTCCTCACGCACACATGGTCTAAGATCAACCCTGTTCACTCTCTTAAGAGGACCTCCTTCCACAGGCTCCACAGCATACGTAGTACCCTGCACCTCAACTACTCGATATTGAGTTGGATTCCATGAATCTTGTATTTTATGTCTTCCTAGAGGTCTATTCCTGAGATAAACAACCTGACCAAGCTCAATGGACGGGCAGTATGATTTGGTGTTGGTAAGCTCAATTCTCTCTGCTGCTTTCCTTTCTGAATAGATCCTAGCACGCTCGTGAGCCTCCCTCAACCGATTCTGGTGTACGGCCAACCAATCATGACTGGACTTTTCTTGCTTCGATCTTCCGAGCAAACCATCCACAGGCAAGTGAGGATCTACCCCAAACAAGAGGTAAAATGGTGAGTATCCCATTGTAGAGTGTGGAGTAACATTATAAGCATAAATGAGTTCCGACAGATGATCAGGCCAACGCCGTTTGGATTCTGGAGGGAGGGTTCGAAGCAACTCATGTAAAGTGCGATTGAATCGCTCACACTGAGCATTTCCCGTAGGGTGATATGGAGTGGTTCTGCTCTTTTTCACCCCATACAACTTACACAGCTCAGCAATTAACTCACTTTCAAAATTCCTCCCCTGATCCGAATGTAACCTTTCCGGCACCCCAAACTTCATGAACCATTCTCTCAAGAGTATTTTGGCGGTAGTGTCAGCTTTCTGGTCTTGAGTCGCAAATGCTTGTGTGAACTTTGTAAACACATCAGTGATGACAAGCACGTTTTCTTTTCCATCAGTTGATGGCTCTAAAAGAGTGAAATCAACGGCAATCACCTCCAACGGTCGACTGGCTAGAAATGATCTCATGGGGGGTTTCACTTTGGGCTGTGGCATCTTTGTCAGGATGCAACGCTGACAATCCTTGACCCACTTCTCTACATCCCGATACATTCCCACCCAATAACACCGGGGTTTCAACAAGTGCAATGTTCTCTCAATTCCCTGGTGCCCCATGGAATTGTGTACACACTCCAACACTTGCTTTCTCAATGAAGCTGGTACAATTAAACTGCCAACACTCTCCATGCTGAACCTGCTCAACTACACGGTACAACAATCCCTCCTTTTCCCTCACTCATTTCCATTGCTTGAGCAAAGACTTCACGTTCTTACACAGAGTTTGCAACTCTTTGCCAACGGGTTTCTTTTTCTTTTCCCAGAACACCCTGAACGCTTTAAGAACTGGATCTTTACTCTGGAACTCAACCAATTGTCCCTTTGAATATCCAGGCCAAACTAAAGTACTACCTTGGAAGTCAGGTCGTGTCGACTCTCCGACTTGTTCAGCACGCACTTGTCGCACCTCACATTTCTTCATCCCCTCTTGGACCAGCTCTTCTCCCAACACAGTTCCTCGACCTTGAATTCGACAGATAGTGACACAGTCATCGTACTCTGCCTCCTCAGGGTCTACGGGTGGCTCCCCTGCCAAAGGCTGCCTAGACAACGCATCTGCAGCATGATTACACCGCCCAGGTCTGTACTGCACGTCAAAATCAAATGCTGCCAGTTGCGCTACCCACCTTTGTTCCAGCGCTCCAAGCTTAGCTGAATTCAAATGACACAATGGGTTATTATCAGTGATGACAGTGAATTTGGATCCTAACAAATAACTCCTAAACTTATCAGTCACTGCCCATTTGAGACCCAGTAGCTCCAATTTCATGCTACTGTAATTTTTGTCATTCCTCTCTGCATTCCTCAATCGCCTGCTTGCATAGCATATCACCCGTTTTTGTCCTTCCTGATTCTGTGAGAGGACAGCGCCCAAACCCTGGTTACTGGCATCCGTCTCCAGAATAAACGGTGCAGAAAAGTCAGCAAACCCCAGGACGGGTGCTGTAGTCAACCTTTTCTTCAGAGTGTCAAAGGAAGCTTGGCACTCCTCACTCCAACCCAGCCTCACTCTTATGAGAATCATAGAGACATGGGGGTTGGATTATGTTATTGTTGCAGAATTGCCAACATTTAAAAAAATAGGTATTAACGGCACCAACGCAAGCCAACATCGAAGTTTGCGTGCAAACTTTAAAATCTAGTTATTATGTTGGCTTGCTTGCAAAGCCAACATATTGTTATTATGTTGGCTTGCAAAGCCAACATATTGTTATTGCTCTTAAACTTATTATGTTGGCTTGCAGAGCCAACATATTGTTATCTCTCTTAAACTTATTATGTTGGCTTGCAGAGCCAACATATTGTTATCTCTCTTAAACTTATTATTAGTGTGAATGCAGAGGCATTCACACTATTGTTATCCTACGTATTTAGTGTGAATGCAGAGGCATTCACACTATTGTTATCCTACGTATTTATTATTATTCCGCTTCTTATTTTTATTATTCCCCCCCCTTTTTCCAACCCTAACTACTTCAGCATACTTTGGCCTAGAAACACCATTCCAACTTTAAAATGTTCAGCTTTTTTCAGACTAGGTTGCTATTACGTTTCACTTTTCAAACTTTTATACTTTTTATAATATTTAACTTTATTCAAATTATTCTTCCCATTGAAATGAATGGGGATATTCTTCAACCCTCCTTTAAACTTTCACTTATTTCAACCTTCATAACTTCAGCATACTTTCCACTAGAGAAACCATTCAAATTTTATATAAATCTACAAACTTTCATCTATTAGATGTATATTTCAACTTTTTTATATCTTGAAATGATTTTTATTAATCGCAGTTTAAGTTTAATGAAGATTTCTGACTTTCACCTATTTCTGCTCCACTCTAGCTTCCACTCTAACTTTTCACATCTCAAACTTCTTCATTTATTCTTCTCTCCTAAACTAAGCTTTAACCTTTATGCACAAAATTTATATTAAAGTAGTAGAGAAATTTGTCCTCTTTCCAAAGAAGCAGTTTTTCCGTTCATATGACCTACGGTTTTTAAACTAGGAGGTCTAAACCTTAACGAGGGAAGCAAATTGCTCCATTAAGATCTATGCATTTCACAAAGAAAATGATGCTTCAAAGTTTTAAATTAAGGCTTTTTCTAACTCGCCATAACTCCAAAAATTTTCCACATATCGTTACAAAATTTACATCATAATCTTCATTGAGGCCTTCTGCTTCTCACAAAGAAAGAATCATCTCGATATGTCTTACAGTTCTTCTGTAATGTTTATTTGTTTGAGGCATGGTCAAAATCTGAGAAATGTCTCCTCGATTCGAAAAGTGGCAGTTGGAGCCAGCTGTTAATCAACTAATTTGAATACTGAAATTTGATTGGCTTAGCCTTCCCATAGACTCACAATGGGCCATAGAGATGCATTGCTGCCATTCATTTCAATGGGGCAACTGATTCCTATATGATCCTATTGTAAAAGTGCTTTTGTAATTGGTTCACAATGGAGAGTCATAGCAAGATTGAGGATGCATATAACTAATCCAGCCAATCATTGCTTATGATTTAACATAAATTCACCAAGCCGCACCCACTTTTCAACATCATTTTTGAATGTCAAATATCTTCTAAGTGGAACATCGTAGAGACATGGGAGTTGTTTTATATTGATCTAAGTTGAATGTAGATTAAACATGATGTCACCAACTCATCCATAGCAACCAAATTATTTACCATAGCAACCAAATTGACACTTCTCTATCTCAGCCTAGGAAAATGCCAGAGACACCGGAGTTGGTCTAATTGACTTGTAGTCACACAGGGAACATTATATAATGTCAATGACCCCTCCATAGCAACCATACTGGTTCCCATAGCAACCCAATTGACACATCTCTATCTCAGCTTAGGAAAATGCTAGAGACAGGGGAGTTGGTCTAAATGACTTGTAGTCACACATGGAACATTATATAATGTCACTGACCCCTCCATAGCAACCATACTGGTTACCATAGCAACCAAATTGACAAATCTCTTTCGCAGCTTAGGATAATGCTAGAGACATGGGGGTAAGTTTGTTTCACTAATAGTGACCCTGGGAACATTCATTGAGGTAACTGACCCCTCCATAGCAACCATACTGGTTACCATAGCAACCCATTTAACACTTCTCTATCTCAGCTTAGGGAAATGCGAGAGACACAGGAGTTGGTCTAATTGACTTGTAGTCACACAGGGAACATTGTATTTTGTTACTGACCCCTCCATAGCAACCATACTGGTTACCATAGCAACCCAATTGACACATCTCTATCTCGGCTTAGGAAAATGAGAGAGACACGGGAGTTGGTCTAAATGACTTGTAGTCACACAGGGAGCATTATGTAATGTCACTGACCCCTCCATAGCAACCATACTGGTTACCATAGCAACCAAATTGACACATCTCTATCTCAGCTTAGGAAAATGAGAGAGACACGGGAGTTGGTCTAAATGACTTGTAGTCACACAGAGAACATTATATAATGTCACTGACCCTCCATAGAAACCATACTGGTTACCATGGCAACCAAATTGACACATCTCTATCTCAGCTTTGGAAAATGCTAAAGACATGGGGGTTGTTTTGTTTGACTCATAGTGACACAGGAAACATTAGATAATGTCAATGACATTTCCATAGCAACCATAATAGTTATCATAGCAACCCAATTGGCATATCTCTAACTCAGCTCAGGGAAATACTAGAGACATGGGGGTTGATTCATTTCCCTCAGAGTGACACTGGGAACATTCTATTATGTAAATGACCTGTCCAGAGCAACCAGACTTTTTACCATAGCAACGCAATTGGCATATCTTTATCTTAGGTTAGGAAAATGCTAGACAGAATTTCATCTTATTAATATTATACCGTTCAGCTTCCACTTTCAACTTTTGACACTTTCAACTTTCAAATGTTTCAGCTTTAGCTTCCACTTTCAACTTTTGACACTTTCAACTTTACAATGCTTCTCCTTTCAACTTTATACACTTTCAACTTTATAATGTTTCACCTTTCGGCCTCCACTTTCAACTTTTGACACTTTCAGCTTTCAAATCTTTCACCTTTCCGCTTCACTTTTCAACTTTTGAAACTTCCGACTTTCAAATCTTTCACCTTTCAACTTCACCTTTCAACTTTAGATTTTTTTCAGATACTTTCAGCCTGCTTTCATTTTCAGCTCTCTGCATTCACACGCATTTTCCGCTAGGAAATGCATATTCTAGTTTTTATTATTAGTGTGAATGCAGAGGCATTCACACTATTGTTATCCTACGTATTTATTAGTGTGAATGCAGAGGCATTCACACTATTGTTATCCTACGTATTTATTATTATTATTAGTGTGAATGCAGAGGCATTCACACTATTGTTATCCTACGTATTTATTATTATTTTTTTTATTCTTATTCCCCCCCTTTTTCCGGAGCCTACTACTTCAGCATACTTTGCCCTAGAAACACCATTCAAACGTCAAAACGTACAGCTTTTTTTGCTCTATGTTGCTCGTATACAGCTTTTTGATATCTTTTATACTTTTTATAAAATTTAACTTTATTTAAAATATTTTTCCCATTGAAATGAATGGGGAGACTCTTCAAATCTCTTTAAATCTTCAGCTTTTTTTCAAACTTCATAACTTCAGCATACTTTCAGCTAGAGCAATCATTCAAATTTTAAACAATTCAACACATTTTCAGCTTTTAAAATATGTTTTCAGCTTTTACATATCTTTTACAGATTTTAATAAATCACAGTTTAAGTTTAATAAAGAATTTGGATTTTGACCTAATTCTGCTCCACTCTAACTTCCACTCTAATTTTTCACATCTCAAACTTCTTCATCAATTCCTCTCTCCTAAACTAAACTTTACCCTTTATGGACAAATTTTATATTAAAGTGGTAGAGAAATTTGTCCTCTTTCCAAAGATGCAGTTGTTTCTTTCATATGACCTACGGTTTTAAAACTAGGAGGGCTAAACCTTAACGAGGGAAGCAAATTGCTCCATTGAGATCAATGCATTTCACCCAGAAAATAATGCTTGAAAGTTTTAAATTTAGGCTTTTTCTAACTCGCCATAACTAATAGAATTTTCCACATATCTTAAAAATTTTTACACCATAATCTTCATTGAGGCCTTCTGCTTCTCACAAAGAAAGAATCATCTCGATATGTCTTACGGTTCCTCTGTAATGTTTATTAGTTTGAGGCATGGTCAACATCTGAGAAATGTCTCCTTGATTCAAAAAGTGGCAGTTGGAGGCAGCTGTTAATCAACTAATTTGAATAACGAAATTTGATTGGCTTACCCTTCTCATAGACTCACAATGGGCCATAGAGATGCATTGCTGCCATTCATTTCAATGGGGCAATTGATTCCCATCTGATCCTATTGTAAAAGTGCTTTTGTAATTGGTTCACAATGGAGAGTCATAGCAACATTGAGGATGCATATAACTAATCCAGCCAATCATTGCTTATGATTTAACAAAAATTCATCAAGCCACGCCCACTTTTCAACATCATTTTTGAATGTCAAATATCTTCTAAGTGGAACATCGTAGAGAGATGGGAGTTGTTTTATATTGATCTAAGTTGAATGTAGATTAAACATGATGTCACCAACTCATCCACAGCAACCAAATTATTTACCATAGCAACCAAATTGACACTTCTCTATCTCAGCCTAGGAAAATGCCAGAGACACAGGAGTTGGTCTAATTGACTTGTAGTCACACAGGGAACATTATATAATGTCAATGACCCCTCCATAGCAACCATACTGGTTACCATAGCAACCCAAATGACACATCTCTATCTCAGCTTTGGAAAATGATAGAGACACAGGAGTTGGTCTAAATGACTTGTAGTCACACAGGGAACATTATATAATGTCACTGACCCCTCCATAGCAACCATACTGGTTACCATAGCAACCAAATTGACACATCTCTATCTCAGCTTAGGAAAATGAGAGAGACACTGGAGTAGGTCTAAATGACTTGTAGTCACACAGGGAGCATTATATAATGTCACTGACTCCTCCATAGCAACCATACTGGTTACCATAGCAACCAAATTGACACATCTCTATCTCAGCTTAGTAAAATGAGAGAGACGCGGGAGTTGGTCTAAATGACTTTTAGTCACACAGGGAACATTATATAATGTCACTGACCCCTCCATAGCAACCATAGTGGTTACCATAGCAACCAAATTGACACATCTCTATCTTAGCTTAGTAAAATGAGAGAGACGCGGGAGTTGGTCTAAATGACTTTTAGTCACACAGGGAACATTATATAATGTCACTGACCCCTCCATAGCAACCATACTGGTTACCATAGCAACCAAAATGACACATCTCTGTCTCAGCTTAGTAAAAAGAGAGAGACACGGGAGTGGGTCTAAATGACTTGTAGTCACACAGGGAACATTATATAATGTCACTGACTCCTCCATAGCAACCATACTGGTTACCATAGCAACCAAAATGACACATCTCTATCTCAGCTTAGTAAAATGAGAGAGACACGGGAGTGGGTCTAAATGACTTGTTGTCACACAGGGAACATTATATAATGTCACTGACCCCTCCATAGCAACCATACTGGTTACTATAGCAACCAAATTGACACATCTCTCACTCAGCTTAGGAAAGTGCTAGAGACATGGGGGTGAGTTTGTTTCAATAATTATGACCCCCGTAACAATCACTGAGGTAACTAAACCATCCATAGCAACCATATGGTTACCATAGCAACCAAATTGGCATTTCTCTATCTCAGCTTAGGAAAATGCTAGAGACACAGGGGTTGGTGTAATTTACCTGTAGTCACTCAAGGAACATTATATGATGTTAGTGACCCCTCCATAGCAACCAGACGTGTAACCATAACAACCCAATTGGCATTTCTCTAACTCAGCTTAGCGAAATGCTAGAGACATGGGGGTAGGTTTAATTTACTCGTAGTCACACAGATAACAATATATTATGTCTGTGACCCCTCCATAGCAACCATACTTATTACCATAGCAACCCGATTGATTGACATTTTCAACTTTACAATGTGCCACATTTATTTTTATGTTTCAACTTTCAGCTTACACTTTCAAATTTGACAATTTTAACTGTCTAATGTTTTACCTTTCAGCTTCCACTTTCAACTTTACATATTTCTACTTTACAATGTTTCAGCTTCACCTTTCAACTTTATACGTTTTCAACTTTAAAATGTTTCACCTTTCAGCCTCCACTTTCAACTTTTGATATTTTCAACTTTGCAATGTTTCACCTTTCAGCTTCCACTTTCAGCTTTTGACACTTTCAACTTTCTAATATTTTAACATTCAGCTTCCACTTTCAACTTCACATATTTCAACTTTACAATGTTTCAGCTTCAGCTTTCAAATTTTGACACTTTTCAAATTACAATGTTTCACTTTTTAGCTTCAACTTTCAACTTTTGACACTTTTAACTTTCTAATGTTTCACCGTTCAGCCAAGGAGTTCAGCAATTTTAAGCATTCTCTTTCAGCTCTCTGCATTCACACGCATTTTCCGCTAGGAAATGCACTTTCTAGTTTTTTTTTATTCTTATTCCCCCCCCTTTTTCCGGAGCCTACTACTTCAGCATACTTTGCCCTAGAAACACCATTCAAACGTCAAAACGTTCAGCTTTTTTTGCTCTATGTTGCTCGTATACAGCTTTTTGATATCTTTTATACTTTTTATAAAATTTAACTTTATTTAAAATATTTTTCCCATTGAAATGAATGGGAAACACTTCAAATCTCTTTCAATCTTCAGCTTTTTTTCAAACTTCATAACTTCAGCATACTTTCAGCTAGAGCAATCATTCAAATTTTAAACAATTCAACACATTTTCAGCTTTTAAAAGCTCTTTTCAGCTTTTACATATCTTTTACAGATTTTAATTAATCGCAGTTTAAGTTTAATGAAGAATTTGGATTTTTACCTAATTCTGCTCCACTCTAGCTTACACTCTAATTTTTCACATCTCAAACTTCTTCATTTATTCCTCTCTCCTAAAGTAAACTTTACCCTTTATGCATAAAATTTATATTAAAGTAGTAGAGAAATTTGTCCTCTTTCCAAAGATGCAGTTGTTGTTTTCATATGACCTACGGTTTTTAAACTAGGAGGGCTAAACCTTAACGAGGGAAGCAAATTGCTCCAGTGAGATCAATGCATTTCACCCAGAAAATAATGCTTGAAAGTTTTAAATTTAGGCTTTTTCTAACTCGCCATAACTAATAGAATTTTCCACATATCTTAAAATTTTTTACACCATGCTCTTCATTGAGGCCTTCTGCTTCTCACAAAGAAAGAATCATCTCGATATGTCTTACGGTTCTTCTGTAATGTTTATTTGTTTGAGGCATGGTCAAAATCTGAGAAAAGTCTCCTCGATTTGAAAAGTGGCAGTTGGAGGCAGCTGTTAATCAACTAATTTGAATAACGAAATTTGATTGGCTTAGCCTTCTCATAGACTCACAATGGGCCATAGAGATGCATTGCTGCCATTCATTTCAATGGGGCAATTGATTCCCATAGATCCTATTGTAAAAGTGCTTTTGTAATTGGTTCACAATGGACATTCAAAGCAACATTAAGGATACATATAACTAATCCAGCCAATCATTGCTTATGATTTAACATAAATTCATCAAGCCACGCCCAGTTTTAACAACCATAGAGATGTATTGCTGCCATTCATTTCAATGGGACAAATGATTCCCATATGATCCAATTGTAAAAGAGCTTCTGTAATTGGTTCACAATGGAGATTCATAGCAACATTAAGGATGCATATAACTAATCCAGCCAATCATTGCTTATGATTTAACATAAATTCATCAAGCCACGCCCACTTTTCAACATCATTTTTGAATGTCAAATATCTTCTAAGTGGAACATCGTAGAAACATGGGAGTTGTTTTATATTGATCTAGGTTGAATGTAGATTACCACATGATGTCACTAACTCATCCATAGCAACCAGATTATTTACCATAGCAACCAAACCGGATAATCTTTATCTCAGCCTAGGAAAATGCTAGAGACACAGAAGTTGGTCTAATTGACTTGTAGTCAAACAGGGAACCTTATATAATGTCACTGACACCTCCATAGCAACCATACTGGTTACCATAGCAACCCAGTTGACACATCTCTATCTCAGATTTGGATAATGACAGAGACACGGGAGTTGGTCTAAATGACTTGTAGTAACACAGGGAACACTATATAATGTCACTGACCCCTCCATAGCAACCATACTGGTTACCATAGCAACCAAATTGACACATCTCTATCTCAGTTTAGGAGAATGAGAGAGACACGGGAGTTGGTCTAAATGACTTGTAGTCACACAGGGAACTTTATATAATGTCACTTACCCCTCCATAGCAACCATAATAGTTACCATAGCAACCAAATTGACACATCTCTATCTCAGCTTAGGAAAATGAGAGACACGGGAGTTGGTCTAAATGACTTGTAGTCACACAGGGAACATTATATAATGTCACTGACCCCTCCATAGCAACCATACTGCTTACCATAGCAACCAAATTGACACTTCTCTATCTCAGCCTAGGAAAATGCCAGAGACACAGGAGTTGTTCTAATTGACTTGTAGTCACACAGGGAACATTATATAATGTCAATGACCCCTCCATAGCAACCATACTGGTTACCATAGCAACCCAATTGACACATCTCTATCTCAGCTTTGGAAAATGATAGAGATACGGGAGTTGGTCTAAATGACTTGTAGTCACACAGGAAACATTATATAATGTAACTGACCCCTCCATAGCAGCCATACTGGTTACCATAGCAACCCATTTGACACATCTCTATCTCAGCTTAGAGAAATGCAAGAGACACAGGAATTGGTCTAATTGACTTGTAGTCACACAGGGAACATTATATAATGTCACTGACCCCTCCATAGCACCCATACTGGTTACCATAGCAACCTAATTGACACATCTCTATGTCAGCTTAGGAAAATGAGAGAGACACGGGAGTTCGTCTAAATGACTTGTAGTTCCACAGGGAACATTATATAATGTCACTGACCCCTACATAGCAACCATACTGGTTACCATAGCAACCAAATTGACACATCTCTATCTCAGTTTAGGAAAATGAGAGAGACACGGGAGTTGGTCTAAATGACTTGTAGTCACACAGGGAACATTATATAATGCCACTGACTCCTTCATAGCAACCATACTGGTTACCATAGCAACCAAAATGACACATCTCTATCTCAGCTTAGTAAAATCAGAGAGACACGGGAGTGGGTCTAAATGACTTGTAGTCACACAGGGAACATTATATAATGTCACTGACCCCTCCATAGCAACCATACTGGTTACCATGGCAACTAAATTGACATCTCTATCTCAGCTTAGGAAAATGCTAGCGACATGGGGGTTGTTTTGTTTCACTCATAGTGACACTGGGAACAATCTATTATGTAAATGACCTGTCCAGAGCGACCAGACTTTTTACCACAGCAACGCAATTGCCATATCTTTATCTTAGGTTAGGAAAATGCTAGACAGAATTTCAACTTACTCATATTATACCTTTCAGCTTCCACTTTCAACTTTTGACACTTTCAACTTTCAAAAGTTTCACCTTCAGCTTCCACTTTCTATTTTTAACACTTTCAACTTTACAATGCTTCAACTTTAAACTTTATACGTTTTCAACTTTAGAATGTTTCACCTTTCAGCCTCCACTTTTAACTTTTGATATTTTCAACTTTACAATGTTTCACCTTTCAGCTTCCACTTTCAGCTTTTGACACTTTCAACTTTCTAATATTTTAACATTCAGCTTCCACTTTCAACTTTACATATTTCAACTTTATAATGTTTCAGCTTCAGCTTTCAAATTTTGACACTTTTCAAATTACAGTGTTTCACATTTTAGCTTCAACTTTCAACTTTTGACACTTTTAACTTTCTAATGTTTCACCGTTCAGCCAAGGAATTCAGCAATTTTAAGCATTCTCTTTCAGCTCTCTGCATTCACACGCATTTTCCGCTAGGAAATGCACTTTCTAGTTATTAGTGTGAATGCAGAGGCATTCACACTATTGTTATCCTACGTATTTATTTTTATTATTATTAGTGTGAATGCAGAGGCATTCACACTATTGTTATCCTACGTATTTATTATTCCGTTTCTTCTTCTTCTTTTTATTATTCCCCCCCCTTTTTCCAACCCTATCTACTCCCGCATACTTTGGCCTAGAAACACCATTCAAACGTCAAAACGTTCAGCTTTTTTCAGACTAGGTTGCTATTACGTTTCACTTTTTAAACTTTTATACTTTTTATAATATTTAACTTTATTCAAATTATTCTTCCCATTGAAATGAATGGGGATATTCTTCTACCTTCCTTTAAAAACTTTCACTTCTTTCAACCTTTATAGCTTCAGCATACTTTCCACTAGAGAAACCATTCAAACTTTAAATAAATCTACACACTTTCATCTATTAGATGTATATTTCAACTTTTTTATATCTTTTATAGATTTTTATTAATCGCAGTTTAAGTTTCATGAAGATTTCCAATTTGAAACTAATTCTGCTCCACTCTAGCTTCCACTCTAAATTTTCACATCTCAAACTTCATCATCTATTCTTCTTTCTTAAACTAAATTTTAACCTTTATGCACAAAATTTATATTAAAGTAGTAGAGAAATTTGTCCTCTTTTTGAAAATGCAGTTGTTTCATTCATAGGACCTACGGTTTTTAAACTAGGAGGGCTAAACCTTAACGAGGGAAGAAAATTGCTCCATTAAGATCAATGCATTTCACCCAGAAATGATCCTTGAAAGTTTTAAATTAAGGCTTTTTCTAACTCGCCATAACTAATAGAATTTTCCACATATCTTGAAAAAATTTACATCATAATCTTTATTGAGGCCTTCTGCTTCTCACAAAGAAAGAATCATCTCGATATGTCTTACGGTTCTTCTGTAGTGTTTATTTGTTTGAGGCATGGTCAACATCTGAGAAATGTCTCCTCGATTCAAAAAGTGGCAGTTGGAGGCAGCTGTTAATCAACTAATTTGAATAACGAAATTTGATTAGCTTAGCCTTCCCATAGACTCACAATGGGCCATAGAGATGCATTGCTGCCATTCATTTCACTGGGGCAATTGATTCCAATACGATCCTATTGTAAAAGATCTTTTGTAATTGGTTCACAATGGAGATTCAAAGCAACATTAAGAATGCATATAACTATACCAGCCAATCATTGCTTATGATTTAACTTAAATTCATCAAGCCACGCCCACTTTTCAACATCATTTTTGAATGTCAAATATCTTCTAAGTGGAACATGGTAGAAACATGGGAGTTGTTTTATATTGATCTAGGTTGAATGTAGATTACAACATGATGTCACTAACTCATCCATAGCAACCAGATTATTTACCATAGCAACCAAATTGACACATCTCTATCTCAGCTTAGGGAAATGCGAGGGACACAGGAGTTGGTCTAAATCACTTGTAGTCACACAGGGAACATTATATATTGTCACTGACCCCTCCATAGCAACCAAACTGGTTACCATAGCAACCATATTGACACATATCTATCTCAGCTTAGGAAAATGCTAGAGACCTGGGGGTGAGTTTGTTTCACTAATAGCGACCCCGGGAACATTCATTGGGGTAGCGGACCCCTCCATAGCAACCATACTGGTTACCATAGCAACCCATTTGGCACATCTCTATCTCAGCTTAGGAAAATGAGAGAGACACGGGAGTTGGTCTAAATGACTTGTAGTCACACAGGGGACATTAGATAATGTCACTTACCCCTCCATAGCAACCATACTGGTTACCATAGCAACCAAATTGACACATTTCTATCTCAGCTTATGGAAACGAGAGAGACACGGGAGTTGGTCTAAATGACTTTTAGTCACACAGGGAACATTATATAATGTCACTTACCCTCCATAGCAACCATACTGGTTACCATAGCAACCAAATTGACACATCTCTATCTCGGCCTAGGAAAATGAGAGAGACACGGGAGTTGGTCTAAATGACTTGTAGTCACACAGGGAACATTATATAATGTCAATGACCCCTCCATAGCAACCATGCTGGTTACCATAGCAACCCAATTGACACATCTCTATCTCAGCTTAGGAAAATGTGAGAGACACGGGAGTTAGTCTAAATGACTTGTAGTCACACAGGGAACATTATATAATGTCACTGACCCGTCCATAGCAACCATACTGGTTATCATGGCAACCAAATTGACACATCTCTATCTCAGCTTAGGAAAATGCTAAAGACATGGGGGTTGGTGTAATTTACTTATAGTCACACAGAGATCAATATATAATGTCAATGACCCCTCCATAGCAACCATACTGGTTACCATAGCAACCAAATTGGCATATCTCTATATCAGCTTTGGAAAATGCTAGAGACATGGGTTTTTTTTTTTTTTTACTCATAGTGACACAGGAAACCTTAGATAATGTCAATGACATTTCCATAGCAACCATAATAGTTATCATAGCAACCCAATTGGCATATCTCTAACTCAGCTCAAGGAAATGCTAGAGACATGGGGGTTGATTAATTTCCCTCAGAGTGACACTGGGAACATTCTATTATGTAAATGACCTGTCCAGAGCAACCAGACTTTTTACCATAGCAACACAATTGGCATATTTTTATTTTAGGTTAGGAAAATGCTAGACAGAATTTCAACTTACTAATATTATACCGTTCAGCTTCCACTTTCAACTTTTGACACTTTCAACTTTCAAATGTTTCACCTTTAGCTTCCACTTTCAACTTTCAAATGTTTCACCTTTAGCTTCCACTTTCTACTTTTGACACTTTCAACTTACAAATCTTTCACCTTTCAGCTTCACTTTTCAACTTTTGAAACTTTCAACTTTCAAATCTTTTACCTTTCAGCTTCACCTTTCAACTTTAGATTTTTTCAGATACTTTCAGCCTGCTTTCATTTTCAGCTCTCTGCATTCACACGCATTTTCCGCTAGGAAATGCATATTCTAGTTAGTGTGAATGCAGAGGCATTCACACTATTGTTATCCTACGTATTTATTATTATTTTTTTTTTTATTATTCTTATTCCCCCCCCTTTTTCCGGAGCCTACTACTTCAGCATACTTTGCCCTAGAAACACCATTCAAACGTCAAAACGTACAGCTTTTTTTGCTCTATGTTGCTCGTATACAGCTTTTTGATATCTTTTATACTTTTTATAAAATTTTACTTTATTTAAAATATTTTTCCCATTGAAATGAATGGGAAACACTTCAAATCTCTTTTAAATCTTCAGCTTTTTTCAAACTTCATAACTTCAGCATACTTTCAGCTAGAGCAATCATTCAAATTTTAAACAATTCAACACATTTTCAGCTTTTAAAAGCTCTTTTCAGCTTTTACATATCTTTTACAGATTTTAATAAATCGCAGTTTAAGTTTAATAAAGAATTTGGATTTTGACCTAATTCTGCTCCACTCTAACTTCCACTCTAATTTTTCACATCTCAAACTTCTTCAACAATTCCTCTCTCCTAAACTAAACTTTACCCTTTATGCACAAAATTTATATTAAAGTAGTAGAGAAATTTGTCCTCTTTTCAAAGATGCAGTTGTTTTTTTCATATGACCTACAGTTTTTAAACTAGGAGGGCTAAACCTTAACGAGGGAAGCAAATTGCTCCATTAAGATCAATGCATTTCACCCAGAAAAGTATGCTCCAAATTTTTAAATTAAGGCTTTTTCTAACTCGCCATAACTCCTAGATTTTTCCACATATCGTTAAAAATTTTACATCATAATCTTCATTGAGGCCTTCTGCTTCTCACAAAGAAAGAATCATCTCGATATGTCTTACGGTTCTTCTGTAATGTTTATTTGTTTGAGGCATGGTCAACATCTGAGAAATGTCTCCTCGATTTGAAAAGTGGCAGTTGGAGCCAGCTGTTAATCAACTAATTTGAATAACGAAATTTGATTGGCTTAGCCTTCCCATAGACTCACAATGGGCCATAGAGATGCATTGCTGCCATTCAATTAAATGGGGCAATTGATTCCCATATGATCCTATTGTAAAATAGCTTTTGTAATTGGTTCACAATGGAGAGTCATAGCAACATTAAGGATGCATATAACTAATCCAGCCAATCAATGCTTATGATTTAACATTAATTCAACAAGCCACGCCCACTTTTCAACATCATTTTTGAATGTCAAATATCTTCTAAGTGGAACATCGTAGAGACATGGGAGTTGTTTTATATTGATCTAAGTGGAATGTAGATTAGAACATGATGTCACCAATTCATCCATAGCAACCAGATTAATTTCCATAGCAACCCAATTGACACATCTCTATCTCAGCCCAGGAAAATGCTAGAGACACAGGAGTTGGTCTAATTGACTTATAGTCACACAGGGAACATTATATAATGTCAATGACCCCTCCCTAGCAACCATAATGGTAACCATAGCAACCTGATTGACACATATCTATCTCAGCTTAGGAAAATGCTAGAGACATGGCGGTGAGTTTGTTTCACTAATAGCGACCCCGGGAACATTCATTGAGGTACCTGACCCTCCATAGCAACTATACTGGTTACCATAGCAACCCAGTTGACACATCTCTATCTCAGCTTAGGAAAATGCTAGAGACATGGGGGTGAGTTTGTTTCACTAATATCGACCCCGGGAACATTCATTGAGGTACCTGACCCTCCATATTAACCATACTGGTTACCATAGCAACCCAGTTGACACATCTCTATCTCAGCTTAGGAAAATGCTAGAGACATGGGGTGAGTTTGTTTCACTAGTAGCGACCCCGGGAACATTCATTGAGGTACCTGACCCTCCATAGCAACCATACTGGTTACCATAGCAACCCAGTTGACGCATTTCTATCTCAGATTTGGAAAACGACAGAGACACTGGAGTTGGTCTAAATGACTTGTAGTCACACAGGGAACATCATATAATGTCACTGACCCCTCCATAGCAACCATACTGGTTACCATAGCAACCAAATTGACACATCTCTCTCAGTTTAGGAAAATGAGAGAGACACGGGAGTTGGTCTAAATGACTTGTAGTCACACAGGGAGCATTATATAATGTCACTTACCCCTCCATAGCAACCATACTGGTTACCATAGCAACCAAATTGACATCTCTATCTCAGCTTAGGAAAATGAGGGAGACACGGGAGTTGGTCTAAATGACTTGTAGTCACACAGGGAACATTATATAATGTCACTGACTCCTCCATAGCAACCATACTGGTTACCATAGCAACCAAAATGACACATCTCTATCTCAGCTTAGTAAAATGGGAGACACGGGAGTGGGTCTAAATGACTTGTAGTCACACAGGGAACATTATATAATGTCACTGACTCCTCCATAACAACCATACTGGTTACCATAGCAACCAAAATGACACATCTCTATCTCAGCTTAGTAAAATGAGAGAGACACGGGAGTGGGTCTAAATGACTTGTAGTCACACAGGGAACATTATATAATGTCACTGACCCCTCCATAGCAACCATACTGGTTACCATAGCAACCAAATTGGCATATCCCTATATCAGCTTTGGAAAATGCTAGAGACATGGGGGTTGTTTTGTTTCACTCATAGTGACACTGGGAACAATCTATTATTTAAATGACCTGTCCTGAGCGACCAGACTTTTTACCACAGCAACGCAATTGCCATATCTTTATCTTAGGTTAGGAAAATGCTAGACAGAATTTCAACTTACTTATATTATAACTTTCAGCTTCCACTTTAAACTTTTGACACTTTAAACTTTCAAAGTTTCACCTTCAGCTTCCACTTTCTATTTTTGACACTTTCAACTTTACAATGCTTCACCTTTCAACTTCATACGTTTTCAACTTTAAAATGTTTCACCTTTCAGCCTCCACTTTCAACTTTTGATATTTTCAACTTTACAATGTTTCACCTTTCAGCTTCCACTTTCAACTTTTGACACTTTCAACTTTCTAATATTTTAACATTCAGCTTCCACTTTCAACTCTACATATTTCAACTTTACAATGTTTCAGCTTCAGCTTTCAAATTTTGACACTTTTCAAATTACAGTGTTTCACCTTTTAGCTTCAACTTTCAACTTTTGACACTTTTAACTTTCTAATGTTTCACCGTACAGCCAAGGAATTCAGCAATTTTAAGCATTCTCTTTCAGCTCTCTGCATTCACACGCATTTTCCGCTAGGAAATGCACTTTCTAGTTATTATTATTTTTTTTATTCTTATTCCCCCCCCCTTTTTCCGGAGCCTACTACTTCAGCATACTTTGCGCTAGAAACACCATTCAAACGTCAAAACGTACAGCTTTTTTTGCTCTATGTTGCTTGTATACAGCTTTTTGATATCTTTTATACTTTTTATAAAATTTAACTTTATTTAAAATATTTTTCCCATTGAAATGAATGGGAAACACTTAAAATCTCTTTCAATCTTCAGCTTTTTTTCAACCTTCATATCTTCAGCATACTTTCAGCTAGAGCAATCATTCAAATTTTAAACAATTCAACACATTTTCAGCTTTTAAAATATGTTTTCAGCTTTTTCATATCTTTTACAGATTTTTATAAATCACAGTTTAAGTTTAATGAAGAATTTGGATTTTGACCTAATTCTGCTCCACTCTAGCTTCCACTCTAACTTTTCACATCTCAAACTTCTTCATTTATTCTTCTCTCCTAAACTAAGCTTTAACCGTTATGCACAAAATTTATATTAAAGTAGTAGAGAAATTTGTCCTCTTTCCAAAGATGCAGTTGTTTCTTTCATATGACCTACGGTTTTTAAACTAGGAGGGCTAAACCTTAACGAGGGAAGCCAATTGCTCCATTAAGATCAATGCATTTCACCCAGAAAATAAGGCTTGAAGGTTTTAAATTAAGGCTTTTTCTAACTCGCCATAACTAATAGAATTTTCCACATATCTGAAAAAAATTTACACCATAGACTTCATTGAGGCCTTCTGCTTCTCACAAAGAAAGAATCATCTCGATATGTCTTACGGTTCTTCTGTAATGTTTATTTGTTTGAGGCATGGTCAAAATCTGAGAAATGTTTCCTCGATTCAAAAAGTGGCAGTTGGAGGCAGCTGGGCCTAATTAGAATACTGAAATTTGATTGGCTAAGGCTGCCCCATAGACTTAGAATGGGCCATAGAGATGCATTGCTCCCATTCATTTCAATGGGGAAATTGATTCCCATACGATCCTATTGTAAAATAGCTTTTGTAATTGCTTCACAGTGGAGAGTCATAGCAACACTGAGGATGCATATAACTAATCCAGCCAATCATTGCTTATGATTTGACATAAATTTATCAAGCCACGCCCACTTTTCAACATCATTTTTGAATGTCAAATTTCTTCTAAGTGGAACATCGTAGAGACATGGGAGTTGTTTTATATTGATCTAAGTTGAATGTAGATAACAACATGATGTCACCAACTCATCCATAGCAACCAGATTAATTACCATAGCAACCAAATTGACACATCTATATCTCAGCTTAGGAAACTGAGAGAGACACGGGAGTTGGTCTAAATGACTTGTAGTCACACAGGGAAGCTTATATAATGTCAATGACCCCTCCATAGTAACCATACTGGTTACCATAGCAACCCAATTGACACATCTCTATCTCAGCTTTGGAAAATGATAGAGACAGGGGAGTTGGTCTAAATGACTTGTAGTCACACAGGGAACATTATATAATGTCACTTACCCCTCCATAGGAACCACACTGGTTACCATAGCAACCAAATTGACACATCTCTATCTCAGCTTAGGAAAATGAGAGAGACATGGGAGTTGGTCTAAATGACTTGTAGTCACACAGGGAACATTATATATTGTCACTGACCCCTCCATAGCAACCATACGGGTTACCATAGCAACCAAATTGACACATCTCTATCTCAGCTTAGGAAAATGAGAGAGACATGGGAGTTGGTCTAAATGACTTGTAGTCACACAGGGAACATTATATATTGTCACTGACCCTTCAATAGCAACCAAATAATTTACCATAGCAACCAATATGGCAAATCTCTATCTCAGCCTAGGAAAATGCTAGAGACACGGGAGTTGGTCTAAATGACTTGTAGTCACACAGGGAAGCTTATATAATGTCAATGACCCCTCCATAGTAACCATACTGGTTACCATAGCAACCCAATTGACACATCTCTATCTCAGCTTAGGAAAATGAGAGAGACACGGGAGTTGGTCTAAATGACTTGTGGTAACACAGGGAACATTATATAATGTCACTGACCCCTCCATAGCAACCATACTGGTTACCATAGCAACCAAATTGACACATGTCTATCTCAGCTTAGGAAAATGAGAGAGACATGGGAGTTGGTTTAAATGACTTGTAGTCAGAAAGGGAACATTATATAATGTCACTTACCCCTCCATAGCAACCAAATAATTTACCATAGCAACCAATATGGCAAATCTCTATCTCAGCCTAGGAAAATGCTAGAGACACAGGAGTTGGTCTATTTGACTTGTAGCCACACAGGGAACATTATATAATGCCACTGACCCCTCCATAGCAACCATTCTGGTTACCATAGCAACCAAATTGACACATCTCTATCTCAGCTTAGGAAAATGAGAGAGACACAGGAGTTGGTTTAATTGACTTGTAATCACACAGCAAACATTATATTATGTCACTGATCCCTTCATAGCAACCATACTGGTTACCATAGCAACCAAATTGACACATCTCTATCTCAGCTTTGGAATATGCTAGAGACATGGGGGTTGGTGTAATTTACTCGTAGTCACACAGGGATCAATATATTATGCCAATGACCCCTCCATAGCAACCATTCTGGTTACCATAGCAACCCAATTGACACATCTTTCCCTCAGCTTAGGAAAGTGCTAGAGACATGGGGGTGAGTTTGTTTCAATAATTGTGACCCCGGTAACAATCACTGAGGTAACTAAACCCTCCATAGCAACCAAATGTTTACCATAGCAACCAAGTTGACATATCTCTATCTCAGCTTAGAAAAATGCTAGGGACACAGGGTTTGGTTTGTTTCACTCATAGTGACACATGAAACATTATATGATGTCAATGACCCCTCCATAGCAACAATACTGGTTACCATAGCAACCCAGTTGGCACATCTTTTCTCAGCTTAGGAAAATGCTAGAGACACAGGGGTTGTTGTAATTTACCTGTAGTCACTCAAGGAACATTATATGATGTTACTTACCCCTCCATAGCAAACAGACGTGTTACCATAGCAACCCAATTGACATATCTCTAACTCAGCTTAGCGAAGTGCTAGAGACATGAGGGTAGGTTTAATTTTTCGTAGTCACACAGATAACAATATATTATGTCTGTGACCCCTCCATAGCAACCCTACTTATTACCATAGCAACCGAATTGATTGACATTTTCAACTTTACAATGTGTCACATTTGTTTTTAAGTTTCACGTTTCAGCTTCCACTTTCAAATTTGACAATTTTAACTTTCTAATGTTTTACCTTTTAGCTTCCACTATTATTTGACACTTTTTACTTTCTAATGTTTCACATTTCAGCTTCCACTTTTAACTTTTGACACTTTCAACTTTCTAATATTTTACCCTTCAGCTTCCACTTTTAACTTTACATATTTCAACTTTACAATGTTTCAGCTTCAGCTTTCAAATTTTGACACTTTTCAAATTACAATGTTTCACTTTTTAGCTTCAACTTTCAACTTTTGACACTTTTAACTTTCTAATGTTTCACCGTTCAGCCAAGGAATTCAGCAATTTTAAGCAATCTCTTTCAGCTCTCTGCATTCACACGCATTTTCCGCTAGGAAATGCACTTTCTAGTTCCGCTTCTTCTTCTTTTTTATTATTCCCCCCCCTTTTTCCAACCCTATCTACTCCCGCATACTTTGGCCTAGAAACACCATTCAAACGTCAAAACGTTCAGCTTTTTTCAGACTAGGTTGCTATTACGTTTCACTTTTCAAACTTTTATACTTTTTATAATATTTAACTTTATTTAAAATTATTCTTCCCATTGAAATGAATGGGAACTTTAAACTTCTTTCAACCTTTATAACTTCAGCATACTTTCCACTAGAGAAACCATTTAAACTTTACATAAATCTACACACTTTCATCTATTAGATGTATATTTCAACTTATTTATATCTTGTATAGATTTTTATAAATCGTAGTTTAAGTTTAATGAAGATTTCCGACTTTCACCTATTTCTGCTCCACTCTAGCTTCCACTCTAACTTTTCACATCTCAAACTTCTTCATTTATTCTTCTCTCCTAAACTAAGCTTTAACCTTTATGCACAAAATTTATATTAAAGTAGTAGAGAAATTTGTCCTCTTTCCAATGATGCAGTTGTTCCTTTCATATGACTTACGGTTTTTAAACTAGGAGGGCTAAACCTTAACGAGGGAAGCAAATTGCTCCATTAAGATCAATGCATTTCACACAGAAAATGATGCTTCAAAGTTTTAAATTAAGGCTTTTTCTAACTCGCCATAACTCCTAGAATTTTCCACATATCGTTACAAAATTTACATCATAATCTTTATTGAGGCCTTCTGCTTCTCACAAAGAAAGAATCATCTCGATATGTCTTACGGTTCTTCTGTAATGTTTATTTGTTTGAGGCATAGTCAACATCTGAGAAATGTCTCCTCGATTCGAAAAGTGGCAGTTGGAGGCAGCTGTTAATCAACTAATTTGAATAACGAAATTTGATTGGCTTAGCCTTCCCATAGACTCACAATGGGCCATAGAGATGCATTGCTGCCATTCATTTCAATGGGGCAATTGATTCCCAAATGATCCTGTTGTAAAAGAGCTTTTGTAATTGAATCACAATGGAGAGTCAAAGCAACATTAAGGATGCATATAACTAATCCAGCCAATCATTGCTAATGATTTAACATAAATTCATCAAGCCACGCCCACTTTCAACATCATTTTTGAATGTCAAATATCTTCTAAGTGGAACATCGTAGAAACATAGGAGTTGTTTTATATTGATCTAAGTTGAATGTAGATTACAACATGATGTCACTAACTCATCCATAGCCACCAGATTATTTACCATAGCAACCAAATTGGTAATTCTCTATCTCAGCCTTGGAAAATGCTAGAGACACAGGAGTTGGTCTAATTGATTTGTAGTCACACAGGGAACATTATGTAATGTCACTGACCCCTCCATAGCAACCATACTGGTTACCATAGCAACCAAATTGACATCTCTATCTCAGTTTAGGAAAATGAGAGAGACACGGGAGTTGGTCTAAATGACTTGTAGTCACACAGGCAACATTATATAATGTCACTTACCCTCCATAGCAACCATACTGGTTACCATAGCAACCAAATTGACACATCTCTATCTCAGCTTAGGAAAATGAGAGGGACACGGGAGTTGGTCTAAATGACTTGTAGTCACACAGGGAACTTTATATTGTCACTTACCCCTCCATAGCAACCATACTGGTTACCATAGCAACCAAAGACACATCTCTATCTCAGCCTAGGAAAATGAAAGAGACACTGGAGCTGGTCTAAATGACTTGTAGTCACACAGGGAACATTATATAATATCACTGACCCCTCCATAGCAACCATACTGGTTACCATAGCAACCAAATCGACACATCTCTATCTCAGCTTAGGAAAATGAGAGAGACACGGGAGTTGGTCTAAATGACTTGTGGTAACACAGGGAACATTATATAATGTCACTGACCCCTCCATAGCAACCATACTGGTTACCATGGCAACTAAATTGACATCTCTATCTCAGCTTAGGAAAATGCTAGAGACATGGGGGTTGTTTTGTTTCACTCATAGTGACACTGGGAACAATCTATTATGTAAATGACCTGTCCAGAGCGACCAGACTTTTTACCACAGCAACGCAATTGCCATATCTTTATCTTAGGTTAGGAAAATGCTAGACAGAATTTCAACTTACTTATATTATACCTTTCAGCTTCCACTTTAAACTTTTGACACTTTAAGCTTTCAAAAGTTTCACCTTCAGCTTCCACTTTCTATTTTTGACACTTTCAACTTTACAATGCTTCACCTTTCAACTTTATACGTTTTCAACTTTAAAATGTTTCACCTTTCAGCCTCCACTTTCAACTTTTGATATTTTCAACTTTACAATGTTTCACCTTTCAGCTTCCACTTTCAACTTTCGACACTTTCAACTTTCTAATATTTTTACATTCAGCTTCCACTTTCAACTTTACATATTTCAACTTTACAATGTTTCAGCTTCAGCTTTCAAATTTTGACACTTTTCAAATTACAGTGTTTCACCTTTTAGCATCAACTTTCAACTTTTGACACTTTTAACTTTCTAATGTTTCACCGTTCAGCCAAGGGATTCAGCAATTTTAAGCATTCTCTTTCAGCTCTCTGCATTCACACGCATTTTCCGCTAGGAAATGCACTTTCTAGTTATTAGTGTGAATGCAGAGCCATTCACACTATTGTTATCCTACGTATTTATTATT